>OY992888.1:61898931-61903931 GCA_963921405.1 Cepaea hortensis | reverse complement strand
ATGTTATTACTGTTCCGAGATAATTGTACCTATTCACTTGTTGAAGAATATTCCCATTTACTTGTATATTACACTGTGGTATTTCGTTCTTCCTAGTGACGATCATAATCTGTGTCTTTTTACAATTTAATTCTAACCCTTGTTGTTCACTGTGTGTAACAACCGCATCTACTAAATTTTGCAGATCCTGTTCATTGTCTGCAATCAAGACTGTATCATCTGCATATCTAATGTTATTGATGCATCGTCCCCCAATGTTGATTCCTTCCATATTTTCAATATTTCTGAAAATATTTTCACTGTACAGGGAAAACAGATCTGGAGACATTACACATCCCTGTCTCACACCTCTCTTAATAGGCTGATATTGGCTTACTTCATTATCAACTCTTATGGCAGCTTGTTGTTTCCAATATATGTTTTTTACAAGTCTAAGGTCTTTCCCATCAATTTGTAGATCTTCAAGCATCCTTATCATGTTGACATGTCTCACTTTATCAAAAGCCTTTGTGTAGTCAATAAAGCAAAGGTGTAGATCTTTGTTTACTTCTATAGAACGTTCGATTACGGTTCTCAGTATATACACAGCATTTACTGTACCCTTGCCTACTACAAACCCACATTGTTCTTCTCTTATTTCAGGTTGTATTTTCCTCCTAACTCTTTGCATGATAATTCTTAGCAAAATCTTCGTGATGTGACTCATTATACTAATTGTTCGATGTTGATCACATTCCAAGGCTCCTGATTTCTTTGGGATTGCAATAAACACAGAATTACATAACTCATGAGGTATATTTCCAGTATCATATATTGTATTAAGCAGACTGGTAACTTTATCTATTCCATATTCTTCTAAAGCATTAATCATTTCTGTTGTGACGCTGTCTGGACCGGGGGTCTTGCCAGATTTCATATGATTAAGAGCATTCTGAACCTCCGTCTTCAAAATTGCTGGCCCTTCATTGTTATTTTGGACAATATATTGTTCGTCTCTGTTATCGTCATAAAGGTTTTTCACGTAATCTGACCATACATGTAAAATCTGATCTTTTTCTATTACGACTCTTCCATCTTTTGTCTTTAGGCAGCCTGCTGATGTACGTGTTCTTTGATTAGTAATCTCCAGAATTCTTTTGTGCATTAGTTTCGCATTTTTACTGTTGTGTTGTTTTTCAATTTCTCTGCAATTTTTCTCAAGCCATGTTTCTTTAGCCTCCTTACATACGGTTCTGACTTTTCTGAACGAAGGACTAAAATAAAGCCCCATGTATTGTCTTTATTCTAGACAAAACCATGTAGATTAAACTTAACCTAACTAATTTCCAACATGTATTTTCAAACATACAAGACAATTCACTTAAATTATAAGCTAAGCGAAATAAAATCAAAACAGAACATCATACCCCCCCCCCCCAAACTTTTTACATCATTTATGTTTCCCCACATATTAATTAAAGGTATGAACTCATTCAAAGAAAAATATATATTAAAATAATACAACATACATCCTAACCTATTGTTAGTTAATACTACTGGTCTCTTTTACGGACCAATAGTTTGTACGTAAAAGTCTAAGAACACAATAACCCTATTCTAGAATCAAATAACAACTATCATTTTACAGGACCAAATCAAGGGAAAAAAAGCATATTATACATGAGGCATTACAAACTCAAATTCAACAAAAACAACTGTCTTCTCGCTAAAGAGAAGGTTTTCAAAAAAATTATATAATTCACACAGAATTAATTACTTAAAGTGACCAAGCAAAATTGTCCTCCTATACGAACTAATGTAACTCATATCTATTCATATAAGTCATTCCACCATTTTTTTAACCGAGAAAACAAAACAGTTCCCTGCCAAGTATTAATGCCAAAATACGTATATACATACATATATATATATATATATATATATATATATATATATATATATATATATATATATATATATATATATATTATATATATCTGTTATCTACAGATCCTCATATCGCGGAACAATACTTGTTCCCCTCAACCAAAATCACCACTCAACCAATGACCATACCTTAACACACAAACTGTTTCCCTTGGATTTGTTCCAAGTATTTCTACAACTAATCATTATTATTACCGTTAACTACGGTATCTCTAGCCTCTTACGTCCAACAAAACTTTGTCTCTCACCAATACAACCAACTCTACTTTTAAGTTTCTCGTCTATCCGACGCAATTAACTAAACACATCATTATCTTCCAACATCTCACCACGACTACTCTAAGCTATCCTCAGGTCTCTCCTAGCACTCTTGTATCGTAACGATAATCAAACTGATCACCCTTATCGGAACACACTCTCCAACATTCATTTAACTAACGTTGTTTACCTCTGTACCTTTCACTCTTCGTCTTCTTTATCGGGATTCTTTCAGAACTGCAACTCACGCCACTTATAACTGACAGCAGACCTCACTTTTCTCGTTTCTCAGTATTAGGCATTCCTGCTTCGATATGTCTCTGTCAAGAATACTAAAAATGTTTTATGAAACGTCATTCAGAATGTTAACTCTCTTTCCGTCAACCTGTCATACAACTTCCCTAATTTCTTTCCAACGTCAGATATTCTAACGAAAAGACATCACAATTCTCTAATCAGGTTCTTTCTATCTCTCAATTTTCGCATACTCTACGTTCCACGTTTTATCAAGTTCACTTATCAACCGCTCTTCGCATATTCACACGGACAATGATACACAACCTCGCTCTCATCTCACGACTATTTTCGCATCGCGACAATGCTAACGTGTCCATACCATTACTTAAAAAAAAAAAAACAACTTAGACGCCAATTCAACATTCCAGCAATCACTCACCACAATCCAAGCGTATCGACCTCCTCTACACACCTTGACACAAGATATATCAGCGCACTATTACATTTTATCTATGTACTTCGCTTAGGCGACATCACCAAACCTCACTCCTACTTCACTCATCGCGACGAACACCTGTTTGTCTAGAACTATACTCACGTACGAACTAAACACCTCGTACATGCATGCTGTACTTAACACTTGCCAACAGCCTATCCATACTCGACGCACATATGTTTGTCTACATTTTTACGGCTACAAGAACAACGGATTATCAGACAAACTACTTCAACACTCAACAGGACTTTCACAATTCAACTGTTTACTTATTTCTACTTTTCTCACTCATCCTCTCTTTTTCAAAGGTCATAACGTAAGCATTTTCTCTCGCAAACTATAACTCTCTTACACAGTAACCAGCACTATCAACGATCTCTTATAACCAATTTCACTCCGACGAGCCACTAACCTCGTAACTATCATTCTATACTTCTCCACACAACAAGTTTCTCATATTTAATCAGCTCTTCCTTCTCCGCAAGTATGAGGTAATTACTTCATCCCTCTCACCAAGAACTCGTATTCTTCAATCATCAACTTCTACAGTCTTTTACTCTTAATATTCTCGCGTTCAACTGACTATTTCACACATGATATCCAATTCCTCCTCAATCTGTATCTCTTCACTAGACACTCTCGGCCCAGCCGTAAACAACACCACACCTACTTCTCAATCTACCAAACAAAACTATCTCAGACTTCATGTCACAGCTCTGAGTCGAACCATCCATTCTTATTTTATCCCTCTCTCTACTAATTATGTGCTGAATCTACTCTACTTTAATCACTCCATTTATACATCACTCAACGTGACTAACTCTCTGTATCTATTCATTCTGGACAAAGGACTATTTTAATTTCTACTCTTCCTACATCGTCACTAAACACAATATATCCTAATTCTGTATTACGTATCCACGTAAAATCTCATTTGCCGTAACTCTCTATCCTCAACAACACCATCGCCACCCCTGTACCATGCGATGCCACACCAAACAATTTCATTTGTCTATTTTAGACAGCTCATATATCTATGTGCTCAAACCGCAATTCTTCCAAAACAATTCCATTTTCCTTCCTCACCCAAATAATTTTAACAACCATAGAGCGCATCGAAACCAAATATTTCGTCGTCTCTTAGTACTGATGTTCGTCTCGTTTCAATTATACCATCATCACTATCCGTTGTTAACCTGTTGTTAAAGTACTCTGGTCTTAAGGTCATAAGGTCTTCTATTTTTCTTAAGTCACTTTCTGTCGTTGAATAAATTCCCGCTATCTGTCTACTATTATTCTTCTTCTTAAATGATTTCTTTCTATTTCCTTTATTTGCGTCGGTCTGCTCACTGATTCCTATATACCTTACGTAACGTTTGTACTTCCCCATCTCGTCTTCAGATGACACACTGACAATAGTTCCTTCATCAGACCCATAGCCTACTGCAAACACGTCGACCCTATTCCCATAGTCATCTTTAGAACGTCTGATTTTCTTTCTCTTTCTCGGTCTTCGTCCCTTAGCCTTCCCTACTTTCTTGTCATATAAACTGGTATCCATTTCTAAAGAGTCATTAACCAAAACCCTGTCCGTCTGTCTACCAGTAACTACACCGTATGAGGGAACATCACGCTTCGATTCAGGATCTGCTCGTAGTGCAACTCTCTCACTCTCCGAACCACCAGTATTAATATCTGTTTCAGCATCACTATAATATTCGGCGGTGGGAATATCTTCTCCGTACCCTGAACTCTGACAGCTAATATTCCTACACCATTTGGGAATTAGTTTCATGTCTATACCTGAGGAACTTGACATGGCAGTACCTCTATTAACTATTATACTGCTATTTCTTTCTTCAATACTTTTCCTCTTTGGCTTCCTTTCGTCCTTGGTTCTCGTCTGTCTATCTTTCTTAACTTCAACTGTGTCTCCTTTTTCTAATTTCACCTGAGGTGTTTCCGCAATTTTCACCGTCTTAATAGTCTGCGTTCCCCTTACTATTTTCTTAGTTGGTTGCACTTGGGTGTTTTTCTCTACAATATCTACCTGAGTCTGCGTACTATTGTCTATCGTATTACC
>OY992888.1:61848931-61886431 GCA_963921405.1 Cepaea hortensis | reverse complement strand
CCGATCCATTTCCCTTTATTCTTTAATGTTGATTCGAAATGGACATAAAAATGTTTTTTTTTCCACTAATATTTACATGAATTTAGCTGCTATAAAGGAGATGTTGACGCTAAGAGACTTCTCGGCTGGCTGCCTTACACGCCTTTTTGGCCCCGAAGTCGCATGATCGTCCATGACCTTACTTCTTGCAGGTTAACTTCTAGTCATGTACAAATCCTGATTATATCTCTACTGAGCTGATTCTCAGTCACTAAATGGTTATTTCTTATATACTGTGTCTGATTTTGTAATTTTGTCGTATCACCGTCGTTTCATTCAGACAATAATTAATAACTCAATACAGAGCTATTTTTATTATCATGCATTAGGCCCCCCCCCCCCCTCTCTCTCTCTCTCTCTCTCTCTCTCTCTCTCTCTCTCTCTCTCTCTCTCTCTCTCTCTCTCTCTCTCTCTCTTTTCAAAATGCTGAAACAACTGTGTCAGTCTATTCAGTTTACTCTACATTAACATGATAAGGAAAGTGGCACACTCTTGTCGTACTACTCAGCCAATAATTTTAAGCTCATTCACACATACATATTACAGTAACACGTGAAACTTTGATATTCCAATACACATCACAGAAGAAAAAAAACACACATATTATATGGCGGACACGAATTGACACATCCATCCACACCTGGACGTCGTGAAAGCTCAGCCCCCTTTGTATTTCTGAGAGCTGAAGTCTGACTGCAATGAGATTCACTGTTCCCCGGCCCTCCTCATGCAGTTCCTCATTCATGCACTTGCATGAGCATCTTTCACCTTCTACAAGAATTATGCTCTGGGTTAAGGAATGTGTGCATTTCGGAAATATCTCGCCCTCACTGTTGCTCTTTTCTCGCATATTTCTATGTGGTTTGACTATTTGTCTTGTGATTGACCATTATTACCTTTGACCTGATTACTTGCCAAACAAAAGAAAAGTGGGTCTGGACCAAACATAAATTCATGGCAGAAAATGGGAAGTAGGGGTGTGTGACAATAATTATGTGAAACTGGTTGAATTTTTATCAGATATATTGCATGATATATCAAAATTAAAGGCGACTGCACAGGCAATATGACAGTGTTAATAATTAACTGATAGGTTAGAAATATTATGACAATAATGAGATGTTTAGTAATTTTTTTTTTTTTTTTTGCGTATCCTTTTACAGGACTTAGCTGTCAACAGCAGCATCTTTCAGCTGTCTGTTGATCTCTTGGCAAGATTACGCTCAGTAGTTTGCCATTGCTTTCTGAGCGGCCGGCTCAGTATCCGCAAGTCACGAGCGGGGGTCGAACCACCTCAGTTCTCGCTCCGCTGCGAGACTCTGCGTGATAAACGGGATTACAGAGAGAAAGTGTTGTAACCCCACAGCCAGAGAAAGGGGTGACAATTATGATACGTTTCCACATACCAAAGTGTTATTTCTTCTCCGCTGAAGATAATCCTGTTAAATGTACTGAGTAATTATAAATACACTACTTGTCTTCACTAATATCACAAAAACTGCCCCATAACACTAATAAAATACAATTAAATAATAATATTTTGACGCACATAATTTTACACAAGATGGAAAATGGCATGAATACACCAAGCAGATTTTACTGAGAAACACTATAAACACTACTTTCTATTTAGTTGCAATTATTATTCTCTCAGATTTAATTATTTAAATACTAATTAAATACTGTGTGATAGGCAAGCAAAATTTAGGGGCACAAGTGTGGCACCTTAGTGCAAGGATTATTTGACATGTGAAATCATATTTCGACGAATTTTCGCTTCTAGTTTTGTTTTCGAATATTACCATCTACTAAATAATTAACTGAATACTGCACATGGTATTATTTTTAGAATCTTTCACAAAGTCCTTTAAACGACAATAAATATAATATAAGATTTAAATATTGAGCACAACCCACTACTGGCAACGCTGATCGCATTCTGGTATGAACCTAAGGTCTATCCACGTCAATGTGGAAGCACTATACTCGAGTTTCGCTCTCGTTTGAGCTCGTCAGTAGTGCATATACCTGACCGGATCCTGAAACAGGCCCCGGAACACTGGCGTGTGAAGCGGGTGTTTAACCACGCGGCACACGCTGGGCACGCCAAATTATCATAACAGAATACCACAACGTTACCCATCGTAGGCTATGTTCAAGATTGCCCAATCGCCGCGACTGACGTCTGTAAATCGATGTGGACCCGAACGATCAGGACTTCTCACTGACAAGGAACACCAGAACTCCTATAACCAGTGAGCAATAATCAAATTGACTATTTGGTTGTTTCGGGATTTGAAATTTAAATGTTGAGCACAACCCACTACTGGCAACTCTGATCGCATTCTGGTATGAACCTAAGGCCTATCCACGACAATATGGAAGCACTATACTCGAGTTTCGCTCTCGTTTGAGCTCGTCAGTAGTGCATATCCCTGACCGGATCCAGAAAAAGGCCCCGGATCACTGGCGTGTAAAGCGGGTGTGTAACCACGCGGCACACGCTGGACATGCCAAATTATCATAACAAAATACCACAATTCTACCCATCGTAGGCTATGCTCAAGATTGCCCAATCGCCGCGACTGACATCCGTCAATTGATGTGGACCCGAACGATCAGGACTTCTCACTGGCAAGGAACACCGTGCCACCTAAATCCAGTGAGCAATAATCAAATTGATTATTTGGTTGTTTCGGGAATTGAAATTTGAATATTGAGCACGACCCACTACTGGCAACGCTGATCGCATTCTGGTATGAACCTAAGGCCTATCCACGTCAATATGGAAGCACTATACTCGAGTTTCGCTCTCGTTTGAGCTCGTCAGTACTGCATATCCCTGACCGGATACAGAAACAGGCCCCGGATCACTGGCGTGTGAAGGGGTGTGTAACCATGCGGCACACGATAAGATTGTTTATAACGGTAACGTTATTATAATATATAGGGTCCAGAACCAGAAGGCGGTGTCATTTTTAAAATAATAAAAAAGAACTACTTAAACACTCGTTTTCTCCTAAAACACAGTGAATCTGCGCCACTTGTCTGACACTGATCGAATGGCAATCTCTATGTGTGTAAATCGTCATTTCCGGGCACTAAACTATTGCGGAAAATAAGAGAAATGAAACAAATAACGCACTGTCTGTACCAAGCCGATGGATCGTTCTATTAAGCGGACCTATGAGCTCACAGCAGGCAATCAGTTAATCAATATTTATTACCGTATGACTGCGTTATGATTCTCTGATTTAATTTGAGGGTATGATACTGAGATACACCTGTTTAATCCTTGCTGGTTGAACTGGTGATTGTTCACGAGTTGTTTAGATACTTTATTGTTTATCTTTATTATATCTTACCGTTTTGTGTAGCCTTTCGTGCATAATATAGTTACTCAGTCTATTCTCAATGTCCTTATATTCCTGTTCTATTCTATCTATTCGTCTATTTGACCTTGTATATCAATACACTGAAAAAAATCTTTATGTATGAAACATGTCATCCGTACATTAAAATAATGTATCATGACCGTTTCTGGTCCAGTTCTATGTCTGCCGGGTTCATAAGTTTATATTCTAGATAGTATTTTGTGTGTTTGCATGATTCAAAAACAAAAATTCCAAATTTGGTCTCGTTCAACCTGCTTCTTCAGTGTTGGTTAGAGTTCATATCCGTGTTTTTGGATGGATTATCCTGTTTCTGTCTACGCGCCCTTATGAGTGAGTCATATCTCGGACTAGTTATATAAGCTTTTGAGCCAATGACGTTAGTTAGGGAATTGGTCGGCCAGTTATCCTTTGTGCCCGTCTCCTCTGGCGGTGTCCTTGACCAGAGTTGGCTTCTGACTCGTCTGTATTACTAGGATGCAATCCGTATAAGCACTGTTTCTTGATCTGTTTGCTAGCTGTCAGTGAAACAGCTTTTATTGTTACTAGCTGAACTGGCCCGGCTTCACCCAGCGGCGGGGATCAATCTGTCTGTCTGTCTGTCTTTCTGTCTATCTGTCTGTCTGTCTGTCTGTCTGTGTTTGGCCCTTTCCCGTTCCCGTTGCGATAAAAAATGGGTTCGAAAATTTTCACGTATCTAAAATAGATCAATTATTTTTACGAAAACTTTGAAGATGCAAAGTTTTTATGACTTTGTTTATACCAGACACGACTGCCCTTTCCTGTTACCGTTGCGTGAAAATTTTCACGTGTCTACAATACAGCCATTATTTTTACGAAAAAATTTGAAGATGCAAAATTTTTATCACTTTGTTTATACCAGACACGACTGCCCTTTCTCGTTCCCGTTGCGAGAAAAATGGGTTCACAAATTGTCACGTATTTACAATAGATGCATTATTTTTATGAAAACTGTGAAAATGCTTTAAAGATTTTATCGTTATATTATAACGCATATGACTGTGGATAACTACTTTAAACTTTTTATGAAACTTAAGAACAATTCAACAATTATTTAAATTACATAATACTACACGCTACTAAAAGTTATGTCCCTTGATATAACTTTTCTTAAGTTAAGTACCATTGCAATATTTTAATTAAATTGAATTTAATACGTAAATAAATGTTTTTAAACTAACAAACTATGCCAATTGGCTTGGCTGGAATGAGAAGAACATCTGTAGAACATTTCATCTCAATCGGCTGGACCGTTCGCAAACTCATAAGGGACACACAAAGACACACACAAACATTCTCTTGTATATATATATATATATATATATATATATATATATATATATATATATATATATATATATATATATATAAGTCAGGTCTTAGTCAGATATGACTGAGCTACCGTATAACAGAAGATGGTACTACCTGGTTTCTGTTAGCGCCGAACGTTGGGCGGCGTTTACCAAACTCGAAACCGCACATTGTGCCAACGGCTTCGGGCGGAAGAGCGCAATTGGGATTGTACAAGCCTTACCCAGGTGCGAGGAACTGCAAGCTAAAGACAAAATGTCATTGGCAGGGCAGACCAGGCCCTAAGCCTTGGTTGGCGGCTGGTCTAGGATTGAAGCTCCGACAGGCGGACAGGTAGAGCATTACTTTGCTGATCCGGCAGCTTCTGCAGCTTGTCTTGTTCCAGATGTAGGGGTGTTACCTTTCCTCTGGAGTGAACTAGGCAGGCCGAGAGAGGGATCATGCTGCATGGGCAACACATGATCTCTATATTTTAGCCCAGATTTTGTGCTATGGAGAGGCAATAACTCAATCTCTGGTCTGAACTGGTCTGGGAATCAAAGCGAGAGGCAACTGTTACGGGTTATAAGTCCTTGTCAGCTGGCGTAGACATGGGGCGCCACGCGTTGCCTCTGACGGTGGGAGACACCTACAGGTGTCACTGATCAGCTACCGCCCGCCTCAAGCTGGACAGCCCCCGGCCAATTGGGTGCTGATCCGCCACAGCCTGTCTGCTTCAATGGGTGCTTGGGGATAGGACAAAATCTGAATCGCAGGCTGTAAAACCAATGCACCAAGTACAAACAAAAATAAAAATAGAAACCTCAAGCTACGGCTTACAACCTGGAACGTGAGAACCATGTGTCCAGGATTTTCCACTGACTTGACCAATATTGACGATGTGAGAAAAACGGCTGTGATTGTTGCCGAACTCAATCGTCTTAACATTAATATTGCTGGCCTGCAGGAGACTCGCCTCGCTGAGGAAGGGTCACTCAGGGAAAACAGTTACACCTTTTTCTGGAAGGGTAGAGGGCAGGCAGAAAAAAGGCAACACGGTGTGGGCTTTGCAGTGAAGAATTCGCTACTGGGAATGATTGAAATTCCAGCAAGAGGAAATGAAAGACTATTATTCCAGCGCTTGACAACCTCTTGTGGGTTTGCCACCATTATGACTGCATATGCACCGACACTCGATTCCTCTGATGATGTGAAGGATTCGTTCTATGAGGAGTTAGACTCCGTGATCAAGGCAGTTCCAAAATCTGACTACATTTATATGCTCGGTGATTTCAATGCTCGTGTGGGCAAGGACTCGAGTTCATGGCCAGTGTGTCTTGGAAAATACAACATCGGTCGCACGAATGAAAATGGGCAAAGGCTGCTGGAGCATTGCACCAGTAATGACCTATGTATTACAAACTCCTTTATTAAAACAAAAGAGTTGCATAAGGTCACATGGAGACATCCAAGATCCGGCATTCACCAGCTGGACTTCATCATCACACGGAGACAACATCTGAACCATATATCATTGACTCGAAGTTACCACAGTGCTGACTGTGATACGGATCATTCCTTGGTTGTTGCAAGGGTTAAACTGAGACCAAAGAGAATCTACACAGCTAAACACAAATCTAGCCCCAGGATTAATATTATTAACACTCACGATCCTGAAAAGTGCTTTCAGTTTCAACAGCAACTTGAAGACGCTTTCACTGATACACCAGAAAATTGTACAGTAAATGAAAAGTGGGGTCAAATTAATTAAACTCTTTATAAATCTGCCGTAGGGGTTTACGGCACTGTGGATCATAAGAGGCATGACTGGTTTGCGGCAAACAGCGAGACTCTGCAGCCCTTGATTGATTAGAAGAAGAAAGTTCTCTTAAGAAACAAGGAAAGACCAACGCGTAACACTCCGAGTGAGCTAATGCAAGCTAGGAATAATGTGCAAAAGGCTGCCAGGCAGTGTGCAAATGATTATTGGATCAAGTTATGTGAGTCCATATAAATTGCAAGTGATAAGGGAAACATAAGAAGCATGTATGAAGGAATAAAGAAAGCCTGTGGTCCAGTGATCAAAAGAAGTGCACCATTGAAAACCTTGACTGGAGAAATTATCACTAATAAGAAACAGCAGATGGACAGATGGGTAGAGCACTATTTGGAGCTTTACTCAAGTGAGACCAAACTAGCGGATGATGCCCTCAACGCCATAGAGGCTCTACCAACTCTTGACCACCTGGGCACACTTCCCACCATAACAGAAGCTAAGTGTGCTATAAATGAACTTGCATCTGGCAAGGCTCCAGGTAAGGATGGGATTCCAATAGAGGTTATCAGGAATGGGCAAGACACACTCACTATACAGATCCACCAGCTAATAGAGCTATGCTGGCGAGAAGGACAAGTCCCACATGATTTCAAAGATTCAAGCATCATAACACTGTACATGAACAAGGGCGATTGGAGCGACTGCAACAACTATAGGGGTATCTCACTTCTGTGTATTGTTGGTAAAGTATTTGCCAGAATTGTTCTGCGCAGACTTCAAGTCCTAGGAGATCAAGTCTACCCCGAATCACAGTGTGGCTTTCGACAGAACCGGTCTACAACTGATATGATATTCTCATTGCGACAAATGCAAGAATGATGCCGTGAACAGAATCAACCACGGTTTATTGCTTTCATCGACCTTACAAATGCATTTGATTTGGTCAGTCGTGAGGGTCTGTTCAAGGCACTAAGGAAGATTCGCTGCCCACCAACTCTTCTGTCTTGTGTGGAATCGTTCCACACAGGCATGAAGGGTATAATCAAGTTTGATGGTGCAACTTCTGAAGAATTTGAAATCAAGAGTGGAGATAAGCAAGGTTGTGTACTAGCTCCCACCCTCTTTGGAATATACTTTTCACTTCTACTGAAATATGCCTTTCGTGATCAGGATGGTGGTATATACATTCACTCACGCTCAGATGGCGGCCTTTATAATGCTCAGAGATTGAAGGCTAAGACCAAAATTAGGAGGGTACTGATCAGAGAGTTGCTATTTGCAGATGATGCTGCAGTTACGACCCACTCTGAGGAAGAATTGCAATGTCTACTATCGGCATTCTCCAATGCTTGTTCTGAATTTGGTTTAACAATTAGCAAAAAGAAGACACAGATTATGTCACAAGGTGCACATGGGGTACCATCAATCTTTATTGACGACGCCGAACTAGAGATAGTAGACCATATTACATATCTAGGATCAGTGGTAAATAGCAAATTATCCCTAGATCAGGAAATCAATATCCGGATTGGTAAGGCAGCAACAACAATGAACACGTTAAGAAAAAGAGTCTGGGAGAACAGGAAGATTACTGCCAAAACAAAAGTCCTTTTCTATCAAGCCTGTGTCCTTAGTACTCTTCTCTATGGCAGTGAAACCTGGACAACGTACTCACACCAAGAGAAAAATTTAAACAGCTTCCATATGCGGTGTCTGCGAAGAATTCTTGGTATTAGGTGGCAAGACAAAATCACAAATACTGAAGTATTGGAAAGATCAGGTTGTGTGACAGTTTATTCCATGCTCAGTCTTCGTAGACTTAGATGGATAGGACATCTTAGGAGGATGGATGATGGTAGAATACAAAAGGATATCTTTTTGGTGAATTACAGATGGGTAAGAGATCTCAGGGTCGGCCTCTACTACGATACAAAGATGTGTGTAAGCGGGACATGATTGATACAGGCATTGATAATGCACATTGGGAGCAAGTCACCGCTGAACGTGTTGCATGGAGTTCAAACATCAAAAATGGAATAAAGACAAAGGAGAAAATTATTGCAGATAAGTCACACACCGAACGTTTGAGACGTAAGATGGTGCATGATGGTGGAAATGATCATGTGTTCACATGCACCCACTGTGAACGGACATTTACAGCGCAAATTGGCCTTATCAGTCACACTCGCTACCGCCATAGATAAAAGTTATTATGCCTTTTTAAAGCACACACTATCGTCTGTCAAGACGGCAAGGTGCCAATGTATATATATATATATATATATATATATATATATATATATATATATATATATATATATATATATATATATATATATATATATATATATATATGCAGCGTTAAGACTTGCCTCAATTTCCTCGCTTCTTCTTCTTCTTCTTCTTTTTCTCTTCTTCTTCTTCTTCTACTACTAGTAATAGTTCCACAGTAATAGTAGTAGTAGTTGTAGTTTTAGTAGTAGTTGTTGTTATTTGTGGTGTTGTTGTTGCTGTCGGTGGTGTTACTGTTGTTGTTGTTGCTACTGCTGCTTCTGCCTCTACTGTTGTTGCTATTGTTGTTGTTGTATTTGCTGTTGTTGACACTGCTGCTGCCTCAGCTGTTGTTATTATTGTTGTTGCTGTTGATTTTATTGGTGATGGTGGTGCTGCTGCTGTGCCTATGCAGTTATTGTTGTTGGTGTTGTTGGCTTATAGACTTGTATAAGTGTGATGTTAGTATTATTTGTTTGAAGTGTGATGTCGATTACTGAATGCAATATATTCAAAACAGCTAAAGAGATTATTTTTTGTCTTGCAAGCGTATGTGTGGAGTAGGTTGCTATAAAACAGCGTGACTTTTGTGACAGACTGTTCACGACCGTATCAGTCAAACCGAGTAGTGACCCCTGAGACGTGACACTCTCGACCAAGAGAATTTCTTTTTTTATCCAGGAAGCCAAGCACTTTGCGCTCTCCGGCTTGCATTGAACGCAATGGAGACTACATCGAAAAATGATTCATTTGTTCTTTACTTTTTCATAATATATATATATTAAAAAAACACTCTAACGTCTTCACTTGAGTCCCCTCCTGTATGTAACTAGAGACATTATGTTTATAGAACTACGGGAACACCGTGAGTGATATGGTCAGTATTACGTTAGATGCTTTTACTTTCAAAGGAATCCGAGCATTTTGTCGGTCAGTTTGCATTGAACACAGTGTTGACTAAATTTAAAAAAAAAATGATATATTTATTCTTATCGTTTTCAGAATATTTTCACACATAATAAAAAAAAAATGTAAGGTTTTCTTTTGAAGTATTCGATAAAGGCACGACACGAGAGCGACGCTATGCAAATGACTTACTGCATATTTAAGAATATTCATTGATGTAGTTAATGCAACTCCTTTATCTTCATCATCATCATCATCCTCTACTGTTACCGTCAATCATCGTGGGGGAGGAATAGGTGACGTTCCAGAGCACGGTGGATGGCATTGGATGTTGTCATTCCGTCTGATTGTACAACGTCTTTGATGTCGTCAATTCATGCCCTTCTCGGGCGTTGTCTAGCTCCCGTAGCAGATCTTCTTTAATGTAGCGTCAGTTATGGTAGTTGATGCTTTTGCATTCCGTACCATTAGCCGTAACATTTTATTTTCTGCCTTTCATTATATGTGACGAAATGGATTGCTCACACTGTCTGTCTGATAATATTTTAGTCAGTCTCGGATAGTTAAGTTGGCATCTCTCCTCAAGCATATCATCTCATAGGTGATGATTTTTGCCGAAGTGTGATTTGGATAATGTTTAAGTTGTTACAGTGGTACAATAGGGTTGTTGTGCATATATTATTTATTATATATCTGTCGTTTTTATGACATGGGTATATTTGGTTGTTTCAGTACTGGCGATAGTTGATATAGAAGTATCATTTATTAACAAATGTTCTAAATCTATAAGCACGCTTCTCTATCCAACAGCCGGTTGCGGTTCCTATGCAGAAAACGAGACCTATTGGGCTTCTGGAGGGTGCATATGCATAAAATACTATTGTCTAAATGGAACATTATACCCAATTGAAGAAGGTAGATTGTAGATGTTGGCAGTGGTCATTTTGTTTTAAACATTGCTATGTTTTCTAAACACAGAAGCCACACATAATGTTTTGCAGGATTCATTGTTGGCATATTTCGCTGCATCTGGTCAGGTGCATGCTGCAGAGTTATAAGTTACGTGTCATTTAAAGAGAATAAAGGAATAATACTTTGGCTGTTAGATTGAAAACACACTACATTAGAAATTAGGCGATTTCATTCAGTTTTGTTCAAATAGAAAGATTTCGCTTTAAATTTGCGATTACCTGGGGATAACAAATGCGACAAATTCAAAGATTTCAGTGACTATGTATATTAAGTATGTCAACTAAAGTACGAGGGAGCTTCAAATGAATACCTTAAATGTGTGATGTAAATTGCTCAACCATGTCATTGTCTTGTAACCTGTCAATGTTGTTGTTAAGGATGTCAAGAGTGTAAACCACGTTGCATAACAATGTAGGCAAGTACGGTGACGTCATGAATACAGTCTGAAGATGGCCGTCCCACTTTTGAAATGCACAAAAGGGGAGCAGCGTTCTGTTATCCGTTTTTAGATCAGTGAAGGGGTGAAACCTATAGAAATTCATCGACGAATAAAGGTCCAGCATGGTGATGCAAGCTGTCAGTCCAGCAAAGTGAATGAGTGGAGTAGGGAGATTCAAAACGACGTGACATCTATGACAGACTGTTCACGACCGGGTGAGATACATGGAGTAGTATACTAGAGAATGTGTATCTGTCAGCAACTCATTTGCGACAGGCATACAAGGATTCCCTTCTTTTGCACTACACGAAAGTGACAACTCGTATTGTTTGCAAAAGGATACATTTTTATTCGGAGCTGATCATACAATAGCTCCACGAGCGGAATACCACAACGGTATTAAACATTATAGGATGTGATGACAATAAGATGGAATGAGGAGATGATATCAATATTATAACCACTGAAGCTAAGCTAAACTATTATAACTATTATACTGTCCTTAACAACTACAAAGTATCCCTAGCGGAATACACGTCTGATTCCTACGCCGTCCGATCTCTGTCTGAGCCCGCTGAGCATGGCGTGTTCAGCCACGAGCAATTAGCTCAGCGTGCGTTCGTTAGTTTACGTGCTGGGCACTGGGCTGTGTTGACCAGAGTTACTTGGTCCTTACCTCGTGCAGTGGGTTTCCCAGTCTCTTGGGTAACCCCAGCTCGTCTGCACTGGTTGCCCTCCTTGTTAACACAAGTGTGTCCCGTTATAGCTATTTATAGCGTTGGTGTCTCTTATGTCTGGTCTCCTATCCTGTTACGTCACTTGCCCTCTTCCTAAGCTCTATTTTAGCTCTCTTTCGCTTAGAGCTCTCTCCTAAGTCTTTGACAGGCTCTCATTCCTCCCCTGTTGTGTTACAAACTTTTAAGTTGTGGGTTAACACAAGTAATCTTACAAAAATTGGCTGTCTAATTTTGTAAAAGGCTTCGTGAGTTCTATACTTCTCTTATGGGGATAGGACAAGATCTCTCCTTTCCTTCGTCACACTGTTGTATCACTTCACTTGGCTAATTGAGTAGCCCATCACACTAGTACAGTTGGCTATAACCTATCATTATATTTCTGAGAATTGTGAGGTCCGGATCCCATGCCGTATGGCCTGTCCTCAGATTGTCCAAAATTAACAATCCCTAACAACTTGCCTCTATTATGAGTGCAAAACATGGACACTAAATGTTCATGCTCTCATATTATAATGGCCCCAACTCGTATACATGCTATATGTGTAACTCTTCACCCTTTAGCTTCCGCTCGTGAAGGAATATTTAAGTGTTACATAAAGGTTTTAGAGATATTATTGTGTCCCCTGTTGGAGTAGTTATGGTTCTTTAAAAGTAGTGGTGTATGCACGTTTATGTGTTTGATTTTCTGGTTGGTTGTGTGTTTTCTATTAAACTACAGTGTATTTAACTTACTAACATGTGTATGCGTTTCTAATTTACGTGTATGCATTCTTTCGAGCGCTGTAAAGCGGTTTATTGTAGCCACAAATGAGTGCGTTATACTAATTTATGTCTACAGTGCCGTTTTAAGATGCTCAAAATATGTTCCCTATGTTTCTCACTAAAGTAATGCGACTACACACTTATAAAAAATGACAACACATTGGTTACACAGATTGACGCAGACAAGTCACAACAAGTCGTTTTGTGCGGTGAAAAAATACCGCAATATCTCTCTCACTCTCCTAATTTAATTTGTTCTCTCTCTATCTTTCACACATCTTTCGTTCTTCTCTCTCTATCATTCACACATCTATCGTTCACCTTTCATTCAAAAGTGGTTTTAAAATATTGGGTCGTCATTAGAATATGGTTCAAGTAATAATGCATGGATGGACCAAAAATATATACATTAAATGGTTGGCTGAATTTACATGGGTATTCAAGCCACATGATTGTGCTGTCTTTGTGCACTTGTCAATGTATACAAAAGTATACATGATTGAAAAGGATCGTTCGCTACCAATCCTTTGTTAATGACTGATCTAACTAATCTATTCTGGGTTGGTGCACTGTTCTAAATTTATCTAAGGGAAATAACCTAACTAATTAATTCAATTTAAGAAAAATGGGTTCTTTACCTTAAAGTGTTTTTACTAAATGGAATGATATAAATTACCAAATAATCGGGTTAATTTGTAAGTGATGTTTTAATTAACTTATCTAACTAAATAAATTTAAATGGTGATAAATTAAAGTAATATGATGTAGATGTTAACTTAATTAAGTTCTTAACTAACTATAAGTACACTATAACTCTGAAATGTCCTAAATAAAGTTATATGGTAAATCTACATAAATAATTCTACTATTTCCACAAAATATAAAGTTATACGCGACTGCTTATAAAAACATATTATATACATATCACATATAATTTTAACTAACTACACTAACTAATTACATCCAGGTATGATGTTGGAGCTGTGTCCTCTGTTGAATGTCCTCGAAAACAAAGTTCAATAAGACAAAGTCTGATTTACGCTCTCATCCTGGGTAATGTTCATACTAATGGTATGCTACTGGTTGGTGTAGATTCAAGTCTAACATTTCGATCCACTCAAGGGTTGTATAAGTGGTAGTGGTGTAGACAGTTCACAAAAGCGTCTGTTCATTGCAATAATGCTGACACAGTTTATATTACATAGATGTAAGCGACTGGCGATAGTAACGCACTTTAATGTTCACAATCACCACATAGGGCACTAGGTAATTACAGTGTCAATGTCTTTGGTGATGTAAGGTCGCTCTCTTCTCGTATTTCAGGTATTTCAATGTGAGAAGGTCGGCTCAATGTGTCAGCCAGAGAGTTCAAACTTCCCTTCAAATGTTTAATCGTGAAGGCATAATTCTGCAAAATTAAGGACCATCTGTAAATCCTATTGTTGCTATGAACCCCTGTTTGCATGACCGTCAGAAGCGAATTATCGGTTTCGACAACAAACTCTGTACCCGCCAGGAATCGATAAAGTTTCCTGATACAATAGATCAAGCTTAGAGCTTCCAATTCAGAGGCTGAGTATCTTCCCTCAGCAGGGCTGATCTTACGACTCACGTACATTATTGGGTGAAACTTGCCTTCATAAAACTGGCCTAGGACCCCAGAAATGGAAATGGAACTCGCGGCTGTACGGAGGAAATACGTAAGATTGACATTAGGCAAACGCAATATAGGTGGAACGCTAAATAAATGTTTCAATTTTGATAACGCACCGATTAACTTTGCATCCTGCACATTAAGTTTTACAGATGTTTTTAACACATTAGAAAAAACGCTGGTGATTTCAGCCAAATTGGGTATAAATTTGCTGTAATAATTGACCAGACCAAGCAAGCTACGGACCTGTTTCTTGGTCGTAGGCATCGTTAGATTGAGAATCTTGGTGACAATTTTCTCATCAGTTCTTAGTTGGCCTCTGGTGATTGCATGGCCTAAGAAATCAATTTCTTCTATTCCAAACTCCACTTTGGTGGTTTTCACTGTAAGACCAAATAATTGCAATCTATCGAAGACATGTCGTAGTTTCAGTAGGTGTGTTGTCCAGTCTGCTGTATGGATGCAAATGTCATCAATATAAGTAGATGTATTGGTCACTCCGTGCAGAAGATCCCTAGTGAGTCGGACAAAAGTGGCTGGTGCGTTACGAAGACCGAAGGAAAGAAAGCGCCACTCGTACAGGCCTAGAGGTGTTGAGAATGCTGTCAAATGAATAGAGACTGATTCCATCGGGACCTGCAAATAACCTTTCGTGAGATCCAGTTTCGAGAAGATACGTGATGTTGACATATCAAGAATTAGGTCGTCACAAGAAGGGATAGGCTCTGCATCGACCTTGGTCACGTTGTTTAAGCGACGATAATCGACGCAGAGACGAATAGTCGAGTCCTTTTTTTCTGACTAGAACTATAGGAAAAGAATATTCTGACTGTGATTTCTGAATTATTCCACTCGACTCAAGATGTAACAATTCCTTGTCGAGATTTTCCCTGTAACTTAATGGGATGGAATAAGGTCGACATTTGATGGGTGTGTTATCAGTCAGAATAATAGAGTGTTCTATTCTGTCTGTCCTACCTGGAATGTCAGAGAAAATGTCCCTGTACTCAGTTACTAATTCTAGCAGTTGTCATCGTTGCTCGTCTGTAAGTTTCGGTTCTATACGTATGCTATCGATTGTCCCTGTCGTGTCTACTGTTGGGACTGGTAATTCTATTCCGTCGTCATCTGTCTGATTAAGTACTGTTGTTGTACTAGCTGTGTGTACTGTTTCCTGGCTAGGTGTGTTTGCGATGTCATCATGATCTGTCGCCCTACCTAGTGTAGTTGTGTTGTGTACGTCTGTCGTGCGATTGATTGGTGTAGGTGCACTCTGTTCGTCTGTCATCAGTTCTTGTCGTGAGAAATAAGGCTTCAGCATGTTGATATGAAATATCTTTAATTTTCCCTTTATCGATATTTCATAATCGACATCTGATATCTTTCGTTCAACTTTGAATGACCCTTCCCATGATGATAGTAAAAATTACGTTTATCTGGTAATAAAAGTAGCACCTTTTGATTGGGTTCAAGGTGTAGGGTTTTGGCACCCTTGTTTGCGTATTCGCGGTACATCTGGCCTTTTCTCTCCAAAGATGATTTGGCTATTACACACGCCTTCATAATTTTATCGCGTGTCTCTGTTACCATCTCATAAGGTGTTAATGCTGTTGGGTTTTCTACTGAGCTGGTGATTAGCTGATGGTAGATTGTTAGGGGTCCACGAGGGTTCGCCCCATAAACTAACTCGAAAGGTGAGAAACCCGTACTTGAGTGCGGAATTTCTCGATTGGCAAATAGCACTGCTGGTAGTAGAGTGTCCCAATCCGATGGGTTCTCAGCTGTTACTTTCGCCAGCATGTGCTTCAGATCCCCGTTAATCTTCTCTATAATCCCATTACTGGCCGGGTGATACGGGCTACAGAAATGCTGTTCTATTCCTAGCAATTTTGTTAGGGCTTGCATAGCAGCCGAAATAAATTGGGTTCCTCGGTCGCTCAAAATGGTTCGAGGAAAGCCAAATCGACAAAATAGGTGTAAAAACACATTTGCCACATCTTTAGAGGTAATGTATTTTAGTGGTACCGCTTCGATCCACCTTGAACATAGATCCACGAGAGTTAGTATAAAACGGTTTCCTTTGCTCGACACCTGATTCAGGGGTCCAACAATATCTACCGCTACACTTTCGAATGAACTAGAGGCCAAAATGGAACGCTGGACCTCGGCTGTTGCATGCTTTCCCTTTCTTACTAAATGTTGACAAATAGTACATGATCGACAGAACAATTTAATGTCGTTACAAAATTTAGGCCAGTAGAAGTGTGCCAAAATTCTGGCTTTCGTTTTGTCATAGGCCAAATGTCCAGCAAACGGTGACTCATGTGCAATGTTTAGCGCATTTTGTCGGTGTTTTAAAGGTAACACCGTTTGCTGAATTTCATGGTTATTTGTTGTATAATAACGCATGAGAATTCCGTTATGTACTTTAAAATACCAAGATGCATTTTTAGTAACTTTCGCTCGCTCACCTAACAATTTAAAATAAGGTGCGATAGTTTGATCGTTGCGTTGTGCCTCGATAAATTCTTGTCGAGTAGCACTGTTACTAGCACCGGTTGGTGTTAACAACAGTAACATTTCGTTTTGTAGGTCAGTGTAATGTGTTTGAGTGTATGACCTCGTTACATCATTAGCCGTGTTTGTTTGTTTCCAGGCTAATATTTCTTCATCAGTACATTGTTTTAATGATGGCAAGCAACCCAAAATCAAATCAGTACAGGGATTTTGCAGGATAGCGCATGAAAATGTGCCTGAAAGGAACGGGGTGTTTATGCGTACTTTTGCCAGCGGGTATTTCTCGATGTTTCCAGAGAAAGTGCGGCATTTGACAAACAAACCCGTATAATCTTCTGGCTTCACTAGGTCTCTTTTAACGCCAAGTAAAATGCTCCCGCTATAAAGTAAACATTAGCATGGTTGTTCGTTGACCAGTGCATCGTGGAACTTTAAATTGCCTCAGGAGGCTAAAGCTGCATTGGCATCTTCGTTGGAACATGGAACAAAATGCCCACATTTCAGTTTACAGACCGTATAAAACTGGTGACACGTGTCACACTTAATAAAGTCTAATATATCAGTAGCTGCACTCACACTCTCACACTCATTGCATGGTAATACATTTTCAAGTTCTGAATCAACTACACTCTCATCGTCAGATGATGTATCGATGAGCAAAGCATTGTTTGCCTTCATTCTTTGCCTGCCCACACACTTAGAACTATAATGGCTGTAACAAAACCGCAGGGGCTTGGACTGGTTTGCGACTATAGATAATATCCCAGTCTTTGCTCCAACCACCTCACTAGCACTTCACATCTACCAGGCCCCACACAAGCCGGGACAGCTGAACCTCCCCTCCCCTACCTAGGGTTTCCTACCCCAAGGGGGCTCGGAAAAAACACAAGTCATACCACAGCATAAAGTCAAAGCTAACAGAACAAAATTTAATTCATAACTACGTCAACTGCAACACAGAGAAGGATGGCTGAAAGCCGGACTATAAGACAATATGTACATGAGCAGATCTACAGATGATTCGTCTTCATCATAGAGAATGTGACTATAGTTCGTGCGGTCGTCCTGTCGTGGTTACGACTCATCCAGGAACCTCCAGTGGACAGGAACTCCAAGGTCTGATGCCTCTCCAAAGTTCCCTCTTCCTTCAGTGTTCCAACTCCCGGGATGATCAAGTGTAGTACCACTGCCTGACCGATACTGCACAGGTGATCAAGGATCCTCCCTTGATGTCGTACTATATCACCGTCACACTCTACGGATACAGTCTGGGCAGACACTAGTATACTAGTTGTCTCCCAACTGCCGACAAGTACGTGTAGCACTGTACCCTAAAGTTCAAGAGCCAGGATGCTCTTCTGTCTCATAAGTGACTGACACAATGATACGTCACCTATCACATGAGCGTTCGCTCCACATAAACACAATGTCACTTGCAAAGTCTAACAGATGAATACAACCCTTCACCTATTCCACATAAACACAATGTCACTTGCAAAGTCTATCAGGTGACTACAACACTTCACCTATTCCCATGTCTCTTGGAATAATAGATCGTCACAAATTCACAAGTAACTACCCGGATCGAAGGGTATCAATCACATCCTAACCATCACTGTCAATGTTCAACACCTCGGAATGGGGTAGATCCCTACCCTATCAAGCATGTCACTCCGGTGTTCACACCAATAAGTAAATCAATGTCTTAGGTCACTGGACCAAGTTTCAGCTTCACAAAGGTACATACATAATGCCACAAAGATATATGTATGAGATCATCACATCATAGATCCACTCTTAACTATAATGTATAGGCATGATGATATAAGAGAAAGCAATAGTACACCTGTACATAGTCAAGTCACTCGTCTGGGCTACAGATAGCCCCCAGCACCAGAGTCGACTGTATGACTCTGTCAAGGCATCCTGCGCCTGGTGCTAGTCCACTCCTGTTTCATCTTCCATCATCAATCAACAAATACACATACTTCCCGTTCAATGTAGGGATTACTTTATCTAGGAGGTGCCCAGCCGGACAAGTCCTCATTCCACACATACTCACCAATTAACCAATCCTTTCACCCGTGGATTGATCAATTACACACATTAATAACTGTATGACCATAATAAATTATACTCCTTATAATTCATTACTATAGTATTAACTAAGGATAATTCATGAATTGTTAAACTTAAATAATCAACTCATATCACAACCATCGCTCCGTCCTGGGATCCCTGTCCCAGAACCTGAGTTGCCTTTTATTATCTGACCTTCCATTCCAGGTTGGTCATCTCTGTACCGGTCGAGCACAGCTTTGGTGGCCATCCACCTATACACTTTCCCACAGCTACTGTGGGTCCCGTGCATCTTGTCCCGTGACGACTTAGGTCACGTCATCCAATGTAGCAAGGCCTCCAGCCTCTCCTCTACCAAACCTCCGCTCCACCTTTTTTTTGGGGGGGGGGGGATCATTCCACTTACATACTACTCCCACTTCACGGCAGTACCTCAAGTACTCCATGAACAGAGTCAGGTTTCAGGAAGAGTAGAATAATAGAGACAGACTCGGTTCGGTTCCTATCTTGGATCTACCTAGACGCAACGGCCTCGAATTACAGAGCGCCGCTTCGCTCTCAGTCGGGTATGTTCAACCATCGGATAAGCACGATCGCTTTGGGGTTGGACCTGCAACCTAACTAGTCGGGCGGACCGGCCTATTTCCCAGTCGGTTAACTAGACATACGCAAGATTGAACACGCACGGTCACTCTAGTGGACGGACATGTAAACAAGCAGTGACAATAGGTCTTATAAATACTTCCTATCAACCGTTATCCAATAAATGTAACACCATTCTTCCTACGAGGAATAACACTGGTACCATTACACAGCAATACTTCCCTGTCGATCTTTCCCATGAATCACACCTGGATTCCAAGAATAATCACCACCACTGATCTAACATCTGAGTTACAATCATAATCAAACGAAGCAAATTATACATCTATAATAATAACAAGCCCTAACTTATCATTATTACCAGCATCTAGCATTTCTATGTAATGACTGGCAAACAGCCTGCCTTGCGTGTGTAATTACTAAATCAAACAAGTAACTGCTACAAGTTGGTAAAGTACCGGAATCTTCCTGGCACAAAGCAGTGATAATCTACATATCACTAACCATGCAAATCATTTGTAAACTAACCATTTATAATCCTATCAATCTACAAACAATGGTTTTACGCGAGTACTAGAAAGAACACACGTTCCGGCACATTTTGGATACACACGCTCAGCTGTTGAGCTCGTCTGTCAACACATCACTTCGCCGATCGATAAGAGCTAATTAAATATGAAGGCGGCCGTCGGCAAATGTCTGCGCTTCGCTACGACAATCGCGGTCGGCAATTAATTCTCTTGGGACGGTAGGCGCGGTATAAGGACCATAGTTACACAATAGACAAAGTATTCAACTGACCTGTGATATTCAATCACAATCTTGACTGCTGATGTCCCGCTCTGGCCGCGCACACTGACATCAACATTCAGCAGCTCAATTCTGCGATCGTTCTACGATGAGGTCCGACTGGCGACTGATCACACCCAGCTAAATGCGTCGTCACAATGCCTTCACTGCTCGAGTGAATTTCATTATCCACGGAGAAGTCCTGCATCACGAATTGTTCGACCATCTCGTATTCCATGAGGCAATTGTGAGTCTAGCGTGATCTTGACCACGTACGCACTTACTGGGGGAGATTCTAGATTTCTCTAGAAATAACCAGACTAGTGACGTCAGGCACTATTTTCGTGGGGAAACCCCCTATTTATGGTTATTCATTCCAGGGAGACTAACACTTCGCCATCACTTCAAAGGGATATAACTCAGAGACCAGACGATCTGCAGGCGTTTCGTCACAATGGCCATAACGTGAACAAAAGAAGCATTTAACAGCACGTTTGTAAGAGTTTCGTTTGTTTTCCTGCTTCTTTATCATCATTTCTAGATTAGCAAGATAAGAGGGACTCTTATCACATATGGAGTACTGCGGATGAAACAATTTGCAGTATCCACATTGTGGTGGCTTCTGGTACGGTTTATCTTTATTCTGATACTCTTTTTGCTTGTAAGACCTGCTTAGTATGTTTTTAACAAAGGCAGTAATCTCAGTATCATGTATTGATGTTTTAAATATGTCCCTGTTTGAGGAAAAATATGCAGAACCTCGTTTTTCGAGTTGTTCTATAGATTCAATGTCTGCCTGTTGAAGGAACTTAGTAAAGGGAGTAGGAACGGTGGATATGACTTTATCCATCACCATTAAGTCCTGTAATTTATCAAAATTCTTCCCTACTTTCGCTGCCTTAATCCACTTATTGAATATACTCTGGACGTTTGAAACATAATCTAAGAAAGTTTCAGTTGGCTTTGGCCTTATCTGTGAGTACTGGATCTGATATCCAGGAGCATCGAGTAGAAAATGCTGCATAATCCTATCATGGATGTACTGATAGTTACTTCTTAGTTCTGTTGGTATTGATTCTATGATCTTTAATGGCTCCCCACTGAGGTTTCTCATGTAGATCATTGCCCAATCATCTAATGGTATTTTCTGAGTTCTAAGTTGAAATTCTACATTCTCCGTCCAAGCTGATATTGAATCGCCTTGACTGAACGGTTTGATGAGCCCTTTATATTTGGAGAATTTATTTTGTTCTTCCTGACTTTTTAATGTAGTAGAGGCTCTCTGGGTGTTAGAGTCAATCTCCATTTCTTTCATCTTTAACTTCGTTTGTGACTCCACCTCTATTTGTTTCTGCTTGGTGGCATCGTCCATCTCTATCTGCTTCTGTTTTATTTCCAATTCCTTCTGTTTAGTGGTTTCTTCTAACTCCTTCATCTCCTTCTGATGTTGCCTTTCCCTTGCTCTCTCATCTCTCAATTTGTCTGTTTCTTCTTTGTATCTTTCATTTGCCCATTTCTCTAGTTTTTCTCCAGTATATTCTAGTACTTTACCAGCCTGGATGAAGTCACTTAATGATGACATTCTAAGGCTTTGTGTTACCTGACAATTGATAGCAATATATTTTCCAAATACAATTTTACAGTTATTATGTGTTTATTTACAGAATTTGCTGAAAAAGAGAATGCATCGTTAAGGGTGCATATTAAAATTAGTGGAAAATATACTCATCTAATCTTGCAGAAAAATATGGCCCCCGGGATGTTTCGCCGCTCTCTTTCGAACGCACACCTGATCGACTTGGTTTTATAACTGATGTCTCTGTTTAATAGAACATCAACATTTTAGTAACATGCATGTGATGTGCAATACATGTTTGTTAATTGCAATATTATAGTTTCAAAGGGTGATAAACTTCAAATGTGATATAAATGATAATGATTAATGTAAATGATGTAAATGTATGATAGTCTAAATGAACGTCAATCAATGTCAATGTCGTCTTGTCTTCACTTTCTATCGTCTCTGACTGGGCTGCGCTGTATGCCTTTAGCTTAACCTCTATTCTCCTACTGTTGTGTGAAAAGAATTTGCTTTTGCACAAATACAAACGTGAATGTGATAAATGTTGACATTTTGATAGTATCAGACAACATGGTTTACAAATGATGGTTAACTTTACAATTCGTACACAATCACCGTTTATATTTCATACATTTTCCATTCAAGTAATTTACATAGCTAATATATCCATATTATTCTGTAGGATTTCCGAAAATGGTAAATTACATGCTACTTTTCACAATAGTATGCTAATGATACTCGCAATCAAATAGTACTTTGCTATTTTTATTCACTGGTACGTTCAATTAAATGGCAAACATTTTAAGGTGGTTCAAGCCCCACGAGAAATGATAACGTGGTATCTTGGCTAATGGTAATGAGCGGTGGTTCAAAACAACTACCACATGGTATTCTAAATGGCACATAATTGGTAATGAGCGGTGGTTCAGAAGCTTCTGACACCAAGTGGTATCCTGCCTATAAACAAATGGTAGTGAGCGGCGGTTCAAGGAACTTCTGAACCCAAATGGTATCCTGCCTGTCAGCAACTCATTTGCGACAGGCATACAAGGATTCCCTTCTTTTGCACTACACGAAAGTGACAACTAGTATTGTTTGCAAAAGGATACATTTTTATTCGGAGCTGATCATACAATAGCTCCACGAGCGGAATACCACAACGGTATTAAACATTATAGGATGTGATGACGATAAGATGGAATGAGGAGATGATATCAATATTATAACCACTGAGGCTAAGCTAAACTATTATAACTATTATACTGTCCTTAACAACTACAAAGTATCCCTAGCGGAATACACGTCTGATTCCTACGCCGTCCGGTCTCTGTCTGAGCCCGCTGAGCGTGGCGTGTTCAGCCACGAGCAATTAGCTCAGCGTGCGTTCGTTAGTTTACGTGCTGGGCACTGGGATGTGTTGACCAGAGTTACTTGGTCCTTACCTCGTGCAGTGGGTTTCCCAGTCTCTTGGGTAACCCCAGCTCATCTGCACTGATTGCCCTCCTTGTTGACACAAGTGTGTCCCGTTATAGCTATTTATAGCGTTGGTGTCTCTTCTGTCTGGTCTCCTATCCTGTTACGTCACTTGCCCTCTTCCTAAGCTCTATTTTAGCTCTCTTTCGCTTAGAGCTCTCTCCTAAGTCTTTGACAGTATCTAAGGAAATCTAAGAACTTCATCAGTGCTGGAGGACGTGCAATGAACGCAGTGGTGACTATATCGAGAAATGATACATTTGTTCTTTGCGTTTTTCAGAATATATTTTTTTAAAATATTAAAAAATATACGGTTTTCGTTTAAAGCCCCCTCGCCTAATTTATATTCTCAGGTTAATATGGTTTATAATTCTGCAATGTGCACAATGCTCTATGGAATAGCTATCGATTGGGTAATGCGCAAATACACAAAAAACACAAAATATGGGTATCCATTGGATTGACACAATTCTAGAAGACCTGGATTTTGCAGGCGAAATAGTGCTTTTTAGTTTAACATACCGATGCCAAAGAGAATATAAACAACTCCAAAATGTTTCAGAACGAATTGGTCTCCAAATTAACACCACAAAAACAAAAACTATCGATCTTACCAACAGTTCAGACAACACCAAATTAAACAACTACGTTCTTGAAAAAGTCAGTAGCTTCACATACCTAGGAAGCAAAATAACATCTACAGGGGACTCAACACCAAAAATAGCATCTAGAATCGCATTGGCATCTGGTGCCTTCAATAAACAGTCAAACATCTGGAAGTCAAAGACACTTAGCAAACACACGAAACTTAAAATCTTTAACTTTTATGTGATTCCAGTGTTAACGTATGGATGTGAAAGTTGGAAATCAACGGCAACTTTAGCTAAAAAATTAGATCATTTTTAGAACAAATGTCTTAGAAGAATTCTAAACATCCACTGGGCAGACTTCAGAACCAATACGCAAATAAGACAAGAGACTAAGCAAGATACAGTATCCAATTTTATAAGAAGACGCCGTTGGAACTACATCGGCCATGTACTCAGAATGGACAAGACAAGACTCCTCTACCAAGCCCTCATATGGTCACCGGTAGGGAAAAGAAAACGGGGAAGACCAAGAGAGACCCTGCGTAGAACCATCATTAGAGAAGGCTCATTCAACGGCCAAGTAAGCATCCAAGATCTACAACAGGTAGCAACGAACCGCCAAGCATGGGGAGCCATGACTTCTGCCCTATGCACCGCCTTGGGCTCATGAGGAAAGACTAACAAGACTAACTAATGTGCACAATGACGATTAGCAGTAAAATATGCCAGGCAATAAATCGTGCATTGTGTGTGGCTTCTGTGTTTGCATCAACTAAAAGAATCAGTGATTTTGTATTGATATTCTGACAAGGGAAGAGTGACTGCTGTAAGGTTACAATGTCTGACTCGGGGTCGTAAAGTATTAGTACATTGTTCGTTCCCCGAATACACCTGGGAATTTATCCAAGAACAATTTATCTTCATAATCCAGTGTCATGAAGGCTGGTTTAGGCGATCATACCTCTCCACAAATTACGACCTCCGACGTCATGGATCAATTCGTGTGTTGACTCCCTTCTGTGCCATGACACTAGACTCTAGGGAATCTGCTCACCCTGTCTTACTCTTTTTATCCACAAAACTTTCCGGTTGTCAAAATGTCTTCTCATATCGTGGCTTAACACAGACACACAAAAAAACCATAACTGCCTCTTTCTGATGTTTGTGATACTCAGATTCACTTAAAGCGTCCTTATTGCTCATTTTGGCTGTCCTATAAATTGACAACATTCTTCTATACAACCACATCTCCGGGGCTTCCATGAATTTTTAGTGTGTTTATTAATTGTCCAGGATTCGCAGTCGTATGCTATATAGTTAGTTAAGTAGTTAGTTAGTTAGGTAGTTAGGTAGTTAGTTAGTTAGTTAGGTAGTTAGGTAGGTAGTTAGTTAGTTAGTTAGGTAGGTAGGTAGGTAGTTAGTTAGTTAGTTAGGTAGGTAGGTAGGTAGTTAGTTAATTAGTTAGTTAGGTAGGTAGGTAATTAGTTAGTTAGTTAGTTAGGTAGGTAGTTAGTTAGTTAGGTAGGTAGGTAGGTAGGTAGGTAGGTAGTTAGTTAGTTAGTTAGTTAGGTAGGTAGTTAGTTAGTTAGTTAGGTAGGTAAATAGTTAGTTAGTTAGTTAGTTAGGTAGTTAGTTAGGTAGTTAGTTAGTTAGTTAGTTATTTAGTTAGTTAGGTAGGTAGTTAAGTAGTTAGTTAGTTAGTTAGTTAATTGATTAGTTAGTTAGTTAGTTAGTTAGTTAGTTAGTTAGTTAGTTAGTTAGTTAGTTAGTCAGTCAGTCGATAGGACATCCTCATTGCACATCGAACACTTCAGTCTATAAATTTCCGGATCTCTTCCTCAGTAAATCGCGCAGCGTGTAGTGGTCAACGACATGTGTTCTGTGTTGGTTTATTAATTTTCTGTGGCTTCCTGCGTAGTGTTTTTGTTTGTCCTTGCCTCTTTTAACTTGCTGTTCTTGCAGCCTGACCATGGCTGCAGATTCACAATAATCACTTAGTTCTAGCAAATGACTCACTTATCGTAGAGCTTTCAGAATATCAGCCTGATTAATGGCTCGCCAGCCTTTCACAGTAGTGTTACCTGCAAGCCTGTCAACGGCTCATTCCCTTGTACATGCGCATGCCCTGGCACAAAAATTAAACTAATCGTTGCCAGCTCAGACCGCTTCAGAGGCAGCAATCACTCTCTTCAAAGCCAGCCCATCTGTATCTTCCTGAGCGTACTCATTGAGTCACTAAGAAACATACTCGAGTGAATGTCTGTGCCTCGATCCATGTTATTGCTTTACTGACTGCCATGAATCCCATAATCAGGCTACTGCTACTTGTGATCAAAGCAAAAGCACCATATTCTTCCTTCACACCTCTCCCTCCGACCTGAGCCTCAAAGCCCATAAACTTATCACTCGTCGAATGGCTGACACATCTGTGTGAGAGCATCACCCTCTAAAGAATTCTCGAAGATCAAAGCCTGTACTTCCGCATCCACAGCAGCCAGGTTTTCATTTCTGCAGTTTCTGTCAAGTTAGATGCAAACAGAAAAGGACGTACAGACATAGGTTGGCACTTAAATCCGCTCCTAGCCAGGGTCTAAGTCAGTGTTTCCCAACGTGGGGCCCACGCCCCACAGGGGGGCAATTTGACTGTTAAGGGGGGCAATTCGAAAATGGAAGAAATCGGCTGAATATAACAAAACGGGGAGACTTGAGACTGCAGTTAACTAAACTGGAACCTGACAAAAGATCTCTTTGCAGCAAGCATCAAGCGCAAGGATCTCACTAAATTTAAATAATAAATAATTACTAATAATTAAAATAATATAGAAAAATCTTTCATTAAAATTATTTTGTACTTGAATTTCAGTTCTCCATTATATGTTTTGAAAATTTACTTACTGTGTTTCCTCAATAATTACCTAGTGATTTCTTCCTAAAACCTATCATTCAAGTTTCTTTAGTGAACATTTCAATTTTTGAATATTAAAAATAATGTATATGTTGAGGGGGGGGGGGGCGTGGGGCGGGGGAGGGGGGCAATATGAATTTTAGAAAGGCTTAAGTGGGGCATGGCACAAAAAAAGGTTGGGAAACACTGGTCTAAGTCCTCAAGTGAACACACTTGGTGAAGAATGTCTTCGACTTGACCCATCCACGACTTTCCTCTTTTTAACCTGCTGCCCTTTACCTTCTTAATTTTATTATGCAGTGGATTTCGTGCGTTTGTGTTGACTCTGAGGTAGGCAAATTCGTTTTCTCCCCAACTCCCCCCCCCCAAAAAAAAAAAAAGGAAGGAACAGACCCTCGTATAGAAGACATAGACGGCGCTGCTCACAGTTTGCTGCCGCCATCGACCGCATCGCAGCAAAACTCCGACTTTTGTTATCGCCGTGTCTATGTACTCAGTATAAGCAAGGCTTATATCACACACACACACACACACACACACACACACACACACACACACACACACACACACACATGTATATATATATATATATATATATATATATATATATATATATATATATATATATATATATATCTTAGTCAGATATGACTGAGCTACCGTATGGCAGTAGACGGTACTACCTGCTTTCTGTCAGCTTCAAATTTTGGGCGGCGCTTACCAAACCCGACATCCCACATTGTGCCAACGGCTTCAGGCGGAAGAGCACAATTCGGAGGGTGCAAGCCTTATCCTGGTGCGAGGAAGTGCAACCCAAAGACAAAATATCATGGCAGGGCAGACCAGGCTCTAAGCCTTTGTTGGCAGCTGGTCTAGGATCGAAGCTCTGACAGTCGGACAGCTAGAGCATTGCTTTGCTCATCCGGCAGCTTCTGCAGCTTGTCTTGTTCCAAGACAAACTCGTAAATACTGAAGTATTGGAAAGATCAGGTTGTGTGACGGTGTGTTCCATGCTCAGTCTTCGTAGACTTAGATAGATAGGACATGTTAGGAGGATGGATGATGGTAGAATACCAAAGGACATCTTTTTTGTGAATTACAGATGGATGGGAGATCTCAGGGTCGACCTCTACTACGATACAAAATGTGTGTAAGCGGGACATGATTGATACAGGCATTGATAATGCACATTGGGAGCAAGTCGCCGCTGAACGTGTTGTATGGAGGGCAACTATCAGAAATGGAATAAATAAAAAGGAGAAAATGATTCAGATAAGTCACACACAGAGCGTGAGAGACGTAAGATGGTGCATGATGGTGGAAATGACCATGTTTTCACATGCATCCACCGTGGACAAACATTTGCAGCGCGAATTGGCCTCATTAGCCACACTCGCCACCGCCATGGGTCATAGTCATTAAGCCTTTTTGAAGCACAATATACCAAACTATCGTCTATCAAGACGTCTGTCATATATATATACTCACACACACACACACACACACACACACACACACACACACACACATATATATATATATATATATATATATATATATATATATATATATATATATGGGATATATTCATGGGATAACGTAGCTATGGCTCGCCATAGGGGATGGACTCCCTGTGGTCAGATTAGTGTCCTAAACCTGCGACTGGCCTAGCAAGCCGGTAGGGGATCTTCATACTGCTCGTAGAAAAAACTAAGAAGTATAAACGGACTGACCCAAACGGATATCGACCCGGCAATGTTAATTGACTAAGAGATAGATCAGCGACTCAAAAAATAGGCACAATGAACGTCTGTGGTTTTAATAGTAAAGAAGAAGAGCTTATAGAAACAATGGAAGAGAGGAAAATTGGACTGATGGGAATAGCGAACACTAGAACAAAGGAGAAATGATGCAAGGAGCTCCACCGCAGTTACACGCGTGTTTACTCTGGAGTAGAACAGCAAGAAAGGGCAAGACACGGTGTGGGAATAGTCATCGAACACAGCTAGCAAGAGGAATACTAGAAATAAAATATATATCAGAAAGAATCATAACGGTGAGAATAAAAGAACAAACAATTACAACATATGTACAAATATACGCACCATGTAATGCAAACAATAATGAGCAAGAATGCGAGGACTTCTACGAAGACAAACATTACGTGCTAAATAAAATAGATAAGCAGGATAGCATCATAGTTATGGGGGACTTCAAAGAAAGACTAGAACATAACAGAGTTGGCATAGAAAAACATCCGGGAGCATTTGGAGATCAGCATAATGAAAGGAATGATAACGGAAGTAGACTGATAGAGCTTTGCAGCCAACACGACCTCTACATAACAAACACATTCTATAAACATAAAGATGCACAAGTATACATCTGGTACAAATGGAACGATCTAGATACTAAAAGCCAAACTGAATTTATATTAACAAGAAATAACAGAAAGAGAAATATAACAGATGCAGTGCCCAATTTCAGTATAAAAACAGATCATAAAGTAGTCGTTGCCACAATAAGAACCATCAGAAGAAGAAAACAAAGAGCAGGAAAATACATGCCATGCGAATCAGTAAACTTAAAAAACCGTGAAGACGAGGCAGTAAGGGAAAATTATGAGAAAGAACTAACTGAACTCTTTGTAAAATTACCTATAGAAAGAAAAATAGTGGAAGAAGAATGGGAGATGTTAAAATCAAGCATTTTAAATACTGCAAAAATAGCGTGGAACCATGAAAAAACGCAAAACACGGATAAAGGAAATAACAAGTTGGTGGAACTCAGAAGTAAAGAAGTAAAGACAGCGGTAAAGGACAAAATGGAAAAAAATATAAAAAGTGGTTGAAGAGCAAACAGGAATGTGAGTAGAATAGGAAAGAATTTTTAAAATTTTTTGTTGCGTATCCCTTACGGGACGTTGCAGTCAACACCAGCATTTTCAGCTGCGGTTAATGTACTAGGCAAGTGTTACGTTCAGTAGCTTCCCATTGCTTTCTGAACGACCGGCCCCTATACTTTTTTCGAAAAAACCGGCACAGCCGTGTTTCGAAACCGGGTATACGGGCTCACAAACCGCGTTCGCAAGCCCTTAGCCACAGAGACCGGTAGAATAGTAAAGAGGGAAAAACAAAAAGACTGGGGAGAGTATGGAGAAACACTAAATACAAACTACAAGGAGGCATCGAGAAACTTCTACTAAAAAAGAAAAAAAAGATAAGTGCAATGCGAACCAGAGGAGAACCCTTTGACCCATCTGAAATAATTAACAGCGAATATGGAGAACCATTAAGTGAACGAAAACAAATCCTAATAAGATGGAAGCAGTATTTTGAACAACTTCTCAACATCCCATCAGATGTCACAGGAATTCAAGAGACCTACACAGATGTCACCGAAGAACTAGAACCAGACATACTTAAAGAAGACATTATAGAAACCATCAAATTAGCCCCATTGAACAAATCACCGGGACAGGATGAAATACCAAAATGAACTAATTAAAGCAGCAAGAGAAGTAGGAACAGCTTGGCTACATAGACTATTCAGCCATGTTTGGGTAGAAAAACAGACACCACGAGACTGGGGAAACGCCATAATTATCAAAATTTTGAAAAAACAAAGGCAGCAAAGGAGACTGCACACAATACAGAGGCATTTCACTGTTGAGTCATTCTGGGAAAATATTTTGCAAAATTCTTGACAAACGATTAAGAACTACTTTAGAACCCCAGTTAAGGGAAACACAACTTGGATTTAGGAAAAACAAAGGACGCACATATGCCATTTTTGCTCTTAGACAACTTATAGAAAAATCAATCGAATTCAATGAAACACTCTACTTAGCCTTTGTCGACCAAGAAAAGGCATTCTATAGAGTAGATAGAAACAAGCTGTGGGAAATACCTAAACAATATGGAGTGAGTACACATCTAACAAACCTATGTAGAAGTGTATACAACAACAGTGAATGCATAGAGAGAGCAACTGGATGACACTCAGAACCCTTCACCATAAGATCTGGAGTACGACAAGGTTGTGTCCTGTCCCCTCTCTTGTTCATAACATATATAGACAACATATGTAAAGAAACCAGCCAAACAGAGACAGCAAGAATACGGCATGGCGAAAACAGACAAGAAGAACCATCTGCAAATCTAACCTTTAGAGAACTCCTGTTTGCGGGCGACCAAGCACTAATAGCAAAATCAGAAGCTGAATTACAAGACCACATGAAAACGAAATGTATAGGGAACCTAACATGTAAATTAGCACAAGCAAAACAGAGGTAATGACTATAACTAAAGAAGAACAAACAACAACAATTCACCTAAACGAACATCCCTTGAAACAAGTAAAGAGTTTCAAGTATCTAGGATGTATAATATCATAAAATGGCAGATCAGAAGACGAGATCGAAAATAGGCGCAATAAGGCAAACCAACTCATTGGACAAATGGCACCAATACTAAAGAACAAGCATGTATCAATAACTACTAAGAAAGCACTTTACAACACAATCTTCCTACCAACTCTATGCTACCAATGCCAAACCTGGACAATGACAGAAAAAGAGACAAAAAAATCACAACAACAGAAATGAGATTCCTGAGAAGAACACTCAACATATCAAGAAGAGATAAGATCAGAAATGAAGACATCAGGACTAAAGTGGGGGTTACAGCTGCACTAGATTTTATTAGAAAGCAGCAAGTCAAATGGTTTGACCAAGCAAGTAGGTTACCAGTCAACAGCATACCACAATAATCAATGATGTACAGACCAGATGGAAACAGGAAGAAGCCGACCTCGTAAACGTTGAACGGAGGGAATAGCAGAGTCCATGAGAATATCGATACATGAAGCCCATAAGCGGGCACTCATCCGTTGTTTATACTTCACCTCGACACCGCAAGGTACAAGAGTGTCAAGATCTCACATAAAGAGGATTCCTATATAGAGATAGAGGGAGAATAACAAGGGATACGACCACGAGCCAGAAATCCTAACAAGGGAATTAACTATATAGCTCGAGTGCCCGAACAATCTCGGGCCTTCGAGAGCCAAGGGTCAGTGTGCCTACTGCGTCATTGACACAGGTGGAACCTGCAAGAAACGTGCAGGGGCCACTTGCACGGGAAGCTCAAGGGCAGTCATTCTCCGTGTTCACCCGACGCCCGTCAAGGGCCAGACGACTACTGGACAGCAGACAAGAAGCAGGGTTTAGCGTAAGGGGAACAAGATACAGACACTAGTTGAATTTAGATATAGTTGATTACTGAGAGTGTTTGATAGAGCCAGGCTGTGATAGTTATGTGTATAATGATTTGTGAATGCAATTATGTAAACTCTGTGATATTGTGATTGACGGCGAAATCCTTATTCGCCAGATAATAAATTTGACTATTAAGACATATCCTAGAGTTTGTTGCCTGTCCTGAACCCGAGTCCTGTTCCTAGATAAGACCATGACAAAGAGGAACATGATGAGATGAGATGAGATGAGACCGGTTTGTCTCCATTGGGGAGACAACACATGCACATTCTGTTGTCGCTGCTCAGAGTTCAATTCCATGTGATGGGTTTACTGCCATGGCATATCAAACATTGATGCATTGTCCAATATGAAAAAAAATAACAATAATAAATATGACGAACTTAACGAGCATCACAGTAAAATTAGGAATCTATGCAAAAGGCCAAAGAAGCATGACTTAAGAAACACTGTTGATAAATTGAAAACCAACACAACACTCGTAATACCAAAATGATGCACAAAAGAATTAATGACATCACTAACAAAAGAGTACACACATATAAACGAGCAGCCTGAAAACCAAAGATGGCAAAATCATGAAAGAAAAAGGTCAAATTTTACATGCGTGGTCAGATTATGTGAAAGCAATTTATGATGATACATGATATGACGGTATGATATTATGAATAATAATGAAGGACCATCGGTTTTGAATATGGAAGTTCAGAATACTCTTAACCATATGCAAACTGGCAAGACCCTAGGTCCAGATAACATCACAGCAGAAGTGACCGATACCTTAGAAGAATATGGGATAGACCTGGTCACCAGACTGCTGAGCGCAAAATATGATTCTCGAGATATACCTTCTGAATTATGTATTTATTGCAGTCTCGAAGAAGCCAGGAGCCCTAGAATGTGATCAACATCGAACAATAAGTATAATGAGCTACATCACAAAGTTGTTGCTAAGAATGTTTATCCAAAGAGTTATGAAGCAAATGCAACCCGAAATAAGAGAAGAAGAATGTGGGTTTGTAGAAGGCAAGGAAATGATGTATAAATGCTGAGAACATTAATTAAACATTCCATACAAGTAAACAAAGAACTGCATCTCAGCTTTATTGACTACACACATGCTTTTGATAAATTGAGATATTTCAACGTGATAAAGATGCTTGCAGATCTACAAGTTGATTGGAAAGACCTCAGACTTGTAAAAACGTATATTGAAAACAATAAGCTGCCATAACGAATGATAAAAACGTAACCCAATATCAGCCTATTAAGAGAGGTGTGAGACAGAGATGTGTAATGTCTCCAGATATGTTTTTCCATTTACAGTGAATATATTTTCAGAAAAGTAGAAGATACGAAAGGAATCATCATTGGACGACGAAACACGAATACCATTAGATATGCGGTTGATACAGTATTGGTTGCAGACAATTAGCAGGATCTGCAACATTTAGTAGATGAGGTTATTGCTTACAGTGATCAACTAGGATTATAATTAAATTGTAAGAAGACACAGATTATTGTCGACACTAGTAAGAAGGACATACAACAATGTAATTTACAAGTAAATGGGAATATTCTTCAACGAGTGAATCAGTACAGTTACATTGGAACAGTCATCATGTATGTATGTATGTATGTATGTATGTATGTATGTATGTATGTATGTATGTATGTATGTATGTATGTATGTATGTATGTATGTATGTATGTATGTATGTATGTATGTATGTATGTATGTATGTATGTATGTATGTATGTATGTATGTATGTATGTATGTATGTATGTATGTATGTATGCATGCATGCATGCATGCATGCATGCATGCATGCATGCATGCATGCATGCATGCATGCATGCATGCATGCATGCATGCATGCATGTATGTATGTATGTATGTATGTATGTATGTATGTATGTATGTATGTATGTATGTATGTATGTATGTATGTATGTATGTATGTATGTATGTATGTATGTATGTACACTTTTTTTTTAAAGGGTCACAAATTGGGCACGCAAGCACGTATTGTATACAGCTGTTCCAATTACTCATCTTTCGTAGCTGAAGTGAGCAGGCCACTTGATGATGATGTGCGAAATATGTTTATAAACCCTTGGGCACTGGACGGGTGATGCTAGTGGATGCTGGCATCCATACATGTACAGGATCAACATTTATGTTTCTCGTTACAGGGTGTTCTCGCAACGGTGGATGTCTCATCGATGGTTCCAACTACACAGATGGCTGTAGTGTCTACACGTGTCGAGTGCATGATTCTCTTAGCCACTTTAATTTTAGCCATCAGAGTATGTTCAATGTGTATTTTTCTGTCTTTCCATGTGGAATTTACTGTAGTCACGAGTGGCTGAGGTAAAGGTAGCATAGTTAAATTGATTTACTAAAAGAACCTCTTAAACATCTTGAGGGATATTTAGGAAATGATGCTATAATCTGTTCAGAAATGAATGCCTTTATTAACGATTAATTTTTATGAAAACTGTCTGTTGCATCATTATGAAAGGTTTACTGCCGTCTTATATTTACCCCCATCCTAGGAATATGCCTTTAATAGGTGCAAAGGCAACTTAAATCATCAAAAGCGGCGACATTTCTTTGATGTTTGGCAAAAATGTAGTGAATTCACGCTAACAAAATATTTTTACAGTAACGAACGTCATTTCGGGTAACGACATAAGTACAAGGTGTAGCCAGATTCGTCTGGGTGTGAGTGCAATCAAAAACGTCGCTTATAAGTCGACAGGGTTGACTGCATTGCACCGGGTGTTTATCCATGTGGCTAAGTCTCTTTCCGCAGCGCGGAAAGCGTCGCACACAGCACAAACTCCGTAGCTCCAGCTACGACCCTCGGGAGTCTCCAAAACAATGTACTCGTGAAATGAAGGACGCGGCCCGGAATCAAACAGACCTTCGGAGCCCAAGTCAGACGGCTTGACCACTTCATCAAGGAGACTTCCCAGAGGGGTGCAATGTGTAATATTAGTAAAGACAGATAATTTACAGAGGCATGGGGTAAATGATGTGTAAATTGACAGCACAGTAGAAGGAATATAATTATTACCTTATTTTTCATGTCCTTCTTGTTTCTTCAGCTGCTGGTTAAAAATGTGTACACAAGGAGTCATGTTACTAGGATGCATTTAGCTTTTTATATTGAGTTTGTGAAAGCTTCCAAATACCTGTACGTTAATGGAGTGTCCAGAAATGATACTGCAATTTAGTCATCATGCGTCAATTTTTAAGGATCTGTTCAGCTGTCTGTGTAGTTTGTTCACACGTACACATGGGTGACAGACTCCCTTTGATTCTTCGTAAAAGATTGCCTACTCTGCTATTTACCTTTCAGAGACGGAACATGATTACCTGTTTTGCACTATGAAAATAGTTGTCAGTGTTTCTGTAGTGGGCTTTCTTCTTAACGACCAAGATGTTGGTCCTCTTTCCATTGAAGTTTATAGACTGATTCGTATGTATGTGTGTTGTCCCCTAATTTGACAACGTGTTTGCTCTCACGTTACTTGTTATGCCACACTATGTCAGTTTCCACCGCAATATCACTCTACTTTTGGTATTCAATGCGTTTAGTGTGTGTGTGTTCTTTTTTCAATACCAGTTGTTTGTCACTGCTGAGGGCTTGCGGAATTGAAAATTCAGCACAGTGGAATACAAATTATTGCCAATGCCACTGTGCTGATGCTGTAATGTTTAGGGCCTGTAATTCGTCTGAAGAGTTGGAGCAAAATATCTCAGTAAGTGTGCACGTGGATTAAGGTCTGCTATCTGCCCAGACCCTAATCTGTGTCGGACGATTCCAGTAGGTTGATGACTGCTCTCGGTTGCATAAAATTCAATCCATCCTATCTTAAATAGTCCTCTTCCTCTTTCAACATCCTTTCCATCCATCCATCCTTTCTCAAATAGTCGTCTTCCTCTTTCAACATATGGTCCTTGCATTTCTTCCAGTAACTTTTATCAATATTTAATAGCGCGGACTGAGTTAGTATATTGACGTCAGACAGTTTAAATGAAGTATTGGCAGCTGCCACCTGGCCTTTAATTTTAGTCCACACAAATTCTATAGAGTTTAAATGAGAATGGTACGGCGGAAGTCTCAAGCACCTATGGCCATGCTCTTCTATAAACTTGTCGATTTGACATTTCTTGCTTTTTTGCGCGTTTTACAAGGGACAACAACTGTAACTTGAAATGTTTCTGGAAATGGTATATTTTCTTTTCTGAGCCATATATTTATTGCTTCCTTTGTGCTCGATGCCGTATATATTTTTTCCTCTTGGGCAACAACATTGTAACATGATGCAGTGTTCATGATTAGACAAGTCGGTCTATCAAGGGATGGAAGTACTGTATTCTAGACCAATCTCTAAATACATTACCATTCATCTCATTATGATAATCCCTACTGTATGTATAGTTTGATACGAACACTAGTCCTGCATTCTGTAGTAAGCCATTATGAGTACTACCAGCATACCTATGACCAAACGCTGTCCTTTACTACTGGGCACATATCTCTTTATCATTCCATCCACTTATTGCCATTCCTATTCACTTGTGTGGTGCGTATTGATCCACGTCTCATCCAAATACACTATGTCATGATTTTCTTTGCGCATTTCCTTTATTTCACGTAGGTATCTGCTTCTCATGGCTCCTAAATGCGATTGCTCGCAAAGGATATTTCTACCTTCCTTGTACTTTCTAAAAGTGAAGCCTAATCTCCTTATAATTTTCCACAAAGTTGTTTTGGATAGCTCTATGTCATTGTTCTTTCTCAACCAAACCCTAAGTTTTCTTATAGTCACTGTTAGGGGGCTGCTTGGTCTCGAGGTATGGTGTCCGCCTCGAGTGCTAGAGGTAGCAGGTTCAAGCCCCAGTGATGCCGGAATTTTTTTCTCGTGGACTTCTAGTAATAAATTGCCCCTGGTCTCTGGGTAGTGAGATAGGACGCCCGTGCGTATTGTTGCTAACGTACAGAATCCCTTGGCTGTTGGAAATCGAAAAAGAGTAGCCTAACGGCGCTGCCCGGGCAAAATTTGGAGTTAAAAATCTGCCCAAAGTATTTTCAGGATCCTCGCCGGTGCTACGGAGTTCGTGCACTGAGCTGAGTTTCTCCAGACACAGGTTTGAGTTAGAAGGAGAATGAGTTTGCCATGATGTTGATCCATCGACTAAACTAAACTAAACTAAACAGACACTGTTTCTTTGGCATCCAGCATTTTTATAATAGCTGGTCTTATGACATCCTTGTCAAAGCTGTCTACAATTGCCTTTCTACCTACCGTTTCCTTATCGCGTGTTGGTTTTATTCCAGATTCTTGCACCCATCGACGAAATGACCGTTTACTCAAACCAAACGCATGCACGTTTCTTTTCTTTTTTT
>OY992888.1:61673931-61843931 GCA_963921405.1 Cepaea hortensis | reverse complement strand
TAGGTCTGTATGTATATTATCTTTCCACAGTCTTCTTGGTCTATCTCGGGGTCTGCGGTCATTTATTTCCTGAGTGTAAGCGAGTTTTGTTTCCCTATTATCTTCCATTCTTTCTATATTGCCCAGCCATTGCAGTCTATTAGCCTTCATGATACCAGTGATTACCGGGGACTTAAACAGATCATAAATGTCTTTGTTGCTTCTTCTTTTCCACTCTCCACTTTGTGTATCCCTAATGGGCTCAAAGATTTGTAAAAAGACTTCGTCTCCTTTATTTGTACTCCAGGTTTCAGAGCCATACAGCACAACTGGTCTAATCAGTGTTTTGTATATTGTGATATTGGTGTTACAAGATAGCGCATTTGATTTTAGCAGGTGTTGTAGTATATAGTACATCTTATTTCCAGAGTTGATTCTAGCTTGTATGTCTTCCTTATTATGTTGGAGAAGTTGAAGACTGTACCCATATATTTGTATGTTTCCGTTCTTTTAATGGTCATATTATCTATTTGTACGTGGCCAGAGTTTTTAGCCGTTCCTTCTCTTGAAATTACCATATATTCTGTCTTATCCAGGGTGGTAACCAGCCCCATTTGTTGAGCTTTTCCCTATAAGTGAGTCAATATTTCCAATGTCTTTTGTTCATTTTCCCCTATAATATCTATATCATCTGCATAACCAAGCAGCTTAGATGTTCCACCAATAACACATTCCTCCTTTACCTTCCTTACAACTTTCTCTAGAGCCAGATTGAAGATTAGCGGCGATAGTGCATCACCCTGTTTCAAGCCAGATATTATTTGGAAATGGTCTGATTTCCTGCCTTTATAGGTTACTATATTATAAGTATTTTCCTCGCATAGTCTGGTCATGTTGATTAACTCCCTTGGTATTCCAAATTCCTGCATAGCATTCCATAGACTATTCCTATGGACACTATCACAAACCTTTTTAAAATCCACAAAAATATTATGGAGATCTCTTTTATATTCCCAATTTATTTAGGCTATTTGTCGTAAGATAAATATCTGATCTATTGTTGATCAGTTTTGTCTCAATCCAGCCTGGTAGTCACCTAATATGTCTTCTGAATATGGTTTTAGTCTATGTAGTAATACTGCGGATAGTATCTTATAGCTTGTGGACAGTAGTGATATCCCTCTATAATTTCCACATTGGAATTTGTCTCCTTTCTTAAAGATAGGTATCAATAATGACTCTTTCCAGTCATGTGGTAATTCTTCTGTCCTCCAGATTTTTAGTATTAGTTTGTATAGCTTTAGATGTAATGCATGGGCGCCTGCCTTTATAAATTCAGCAACAATTCCATCAGCCCCAGTTGCTTTATTGTTTTTAAATCGTGTTATTACTATATGATTTCTTCAAAAGCAGGTTCTTTAATTTGTGGTTCACATGTTAGAACCTCTTCCCGTGGAAAAGTGTTACTTGGAGCTTCACAATTTAGTAATTCAACAAAACATTCTTTCCATGTGTTACACATTTCCTCAGTGGTATTTATCATATTCCCATTTTTATCTTTTAAATCATGTGTGCTGTGTTGGTGCCTTCGTTTCATTGACTTCAGTTCTTTAAAAACAAAAACTGTCTGGATTCGTTTTTCTGGTGATTAGTTTCCATATCTTTGATTATATTGCTCATATATTCTCGCTTCTGCTGTTGGATTATTTGTGTAGCCTCTTTACATTCAGTTCTATATTGCTCTTCAGTTTGGATGTTGTTGATGTCATTTAACCACACCTGTCTGGCATTCTGTTTCCTAATGACTGCTTCTTCACATTTTTGATTGAACCATCTGTTCTTTCTATGGGTGGTTAACACACCGAGACATCCATCTGCGGTAGTTTGAATTGTATTCTTGATGTTCAACCAAGTTTGGTCAACGCTTTCCTACAGCTGGTTTTGTAGAATTTCAAGTTTACATTTTATTTCATCTGAACATTTCTCTTTGACTGTACTTTCTTGTAGTTTTTCTCTGTTATATGTTGGGTGTAACCTTTGTAGTTTAGTATAGAAAGCTCTCTTAAGGTTTATTTAAAATTTTGCTCCAACGAGGAAGTCGTCGCTGTGGCACTCAGCTCCTCTATAACTTCTAACATGACATTATGAACTTTAATTAAATATTAAAAATGATAACGTAAACAGAAAATTTATGGCATCAGATGTAATTAGACTATTGCGCCTGCTTCGTATCTATGAAGGCTGCGTAGAAGTTCATTTGTGAACGGCGTGTAATAAGAAAATGTGAAATGATAACATAAACAGAAAATTTATTGGTATAAAATGTAATTAGGCTGTTGCACGTGATTTGTATCTATGAAGACTACGCTGAAGTTCAGTTGTTAAAAGTGATTAATACGAAAATGTGAATTTGGAGGTGTACAAAAAATTGTATGGACATGTTGAAGGGAGTCAACAGAGTTATACAGTGTCACATATGAAAGTATGTAATACCGCTGAATAGGTGCATCACGAAGAGTTGATTAACTGGATCTCAACTGTAAGCCTAATTGATTAGAGCAACGAGGCTTTAATGTTGTGACTCACACATGGACTCCATTTTGATCAGAAGAAATGAAATGGTTAGAGACAAGTTTGATGGAGTGTTGCATAATATTCTTACGGTGTTCCCTAAAGCGGACGATTATGCGCCTGCCGTTTTGTCCAATACATGTCATGTTAAATTGCTTGCAAATAATAATATACATACTAGATTGCTTGATAGGCATGTAAATACGTCTAGCGGCCTGGCCGACTGCTTGAGGAAAGGTAATTGCCCCGAGCCAGATAACACTAGTGTCGAAAATAAAAATAACTACAACTGTTGGTGAAGTAGGTATAGAAGTGGTAACAACATTGTTGAATGTTATCTATAACAGGGTGTTTGTGTGTGAGTGTATAGCTGATGAACTCTCGAAATATATTGACATTGTTCTACCATAGAAAGATGATGCAGCGGATTGTAAAGAACGTCGCTCAGTTAGTTGTTGGCTAAAACACCAATGGCAATTATAATCAGAAGAATAATAAATCAAATAAAATTAGAAAATGGAGATGAGCATTGGGGATTTGTGGAAAGTAAAGACATACTCAGTGACATACACATCTTGAGAACATTAACACAAAGAATGATTAAAATGAACATAGATCTATATTTGTGCTTTATTGATTAATCTAAGGCGTTTAATAAGGTTCAACACGAAGAAATGATTCATCTCATCTCATCATGTTACTCTTGTACCTTGCGGTGTCGAGGTGAAGTATAAACAGCCGGAAAGTGCCCGATTATGTGTTTCATGTGTCGATATTCCTATGAACTCTGCTATTCCCTACGTCCATCGTTTACGTGGTCGGCCTCTTCCTCTGTTTCCATCTGGTCTGTACATCATTGATTGTTGGGGTATAATGTTAGTTGGTAACCTAGTTGCATGGCCAAACCATTTGACTTGTTGCCTTCTAATAAAATTTAGCGGTGCTATAACCCCCACTTTAGTCCTGATTTCTTCATTTCTGAGCGTATCTCTTTTTCATACATTGCTTATTCTTCTCAGGAATCTCATTTCAGTTGTTGTCATGTGTCTATTCTCTTTTTCTGTCAGTGTCTAGGTTTGGCGTTGGTAGCATAGAGTTAGTAGGAAGATTTTGTTGTAAAGTGCTTCCTTAGTAACTATTGATACATGTATGTTCTTTAGTATTGGTGCCATTTGTAAAATTAGTTGGTTTGCCTTATTGCATCTATTTTTGATCTCGTCTTCTTATTTGACATTTGATGATATTCATACTTCCTAGATACTTGAAACTCTTTCCTTTAGAAACGATTAGGATGTGGAAAATTTTAATCATTGACGATAATGTTATGTGGATAATAAAGAACATATATATTGGCAACAAAGAGCAGCCATGTATATCTGCAATCATTTGTGATGTGTCACACATTAGCTTTATTTACAACACATGTTAGACAGAGATGTGTACTGTTTAATTTGTACAGCGACATAATAGAGAGATCCATATAAGATATGCCAGAAATATCCGTTAGTGGTCATAGAGTAAACAATCTGCGTTATGCTGATGACATGGTTTTGGTTTCTAAACGTAAAACGCAGTTACAACAACGGATAGGTATACTTGCAATGGGAAGCCACAACAAGGGACGTATCTGTATAGCAGAAACGTAGAAGTTGTTGGTTATTAGCCAAGTGCAAGATCAGAGTGTATTGAGTTGAGTTGAGTTACGAACCGATATGACTGCACTTTGGACATTCCCATGTGTGCTCCGTCCCCTCGTTCAACAGCCAGCGAAGAGTCATACTACTAATCGTTCCCACCACTATCTGATTAAAAGTTTTCCTGGTCTTCCCTCTCAGTTTTGAGATTCTTCCAGAACCCATGCTGATCCCCCGCAATCTCATTCTTTCCACACATGAGTTCTCAATCTGATCGTCCGCCTTCTCCACCTGGTCCCACAAGCGCACGACCACCTCCCCCTTGTTCATATGCAATCTGTCACCAAGAGGTGCATTCCCTGCTAGCCTATCTGTCATTCCATCACACCCCCGCAAGACCAGGGCAAAATATCCATACAATTCTCTTAATCTGTGACCTCTGAAGCAACGAGAGCCATTCAACGCGAAAGATTCCTTTCTCCACCTTACTAAACATACTCTTTGAATCCGTAATGAATACAACGTGTGTTGCAGTAGTCTAGTCTAACCAACGGAATGCCGCTGTTACTGCCTGTCGTGGATTTCCTTTATTGTGTTGTCCCTGGAGTGAGGGGAAAAAACACCCACATTATTTTTAACCCCATATCATTATTCTGGAGAATCCACCAGATTCCGTCCACAACACTCCTTCAGTCAATGGATACCTCTTTCTCCCTCTCTCCACCCCTGGATCATGCCCCCTCTCACACTTTCCCAAAACAACATACTAAACAACTCTAGCTTCTAAAAATTAATAACACATTAATTTAATGAAGAAAAGTGTATGTATGTGAGAGGTGTATGTGTAGAATGTATGTCGTGTACTCTAGTGTATCTGCAGAATCAGACCGAACAGCTAAGGAGCAAAGTCCTATCATCCCGGTAAGGACTACACAACATCATCAGAGTCAGCACAAAATGACCTCACCAAACCATGTGTCCCTCCTGCTAGATGTTGACTATCTCCAGTAGCTTTTGATAACCACGATACATGATCACCAATCTCAGATATAGTTCGGTACTGATCCCAAATTGATCATACACAATGTTCCCTAATTGTCCTTAGAGTCGGAGACTTCACAATCCCTGCATCGTGAAAATATGGAACACAGTCCCTTGAAATAATATTATCCCCTTCTAAAAATGTCCTAAAGTTTTCACCCTTACACAGTTATTGTACATAGCCTCATAGGAATATACTAATTTCCTTAATACTCCCTATTGTTCTTTTCCCATGTGATGTGGAAAAACAAATACTATTGTTCTGTTCACATGTGATGTGGAAAACAACTGCTATTATTCTGTTCACATGTGGTGTGAAAACACAATCATTATCGTTCTGTTCACATGTGGTGTGAAACAACAATCACTATCGTTAAGAAGTCATCTTGTCGGATACTTATATGTATCGGCTCAACAGAGCGCTGTTCCTTCAGACCCTTTTTATTATAGGCCCAGTGCAAAGGCCACTGAATACATCTTCCTGCACTAGTTTTTCCATGAACTGAAAATTGTGATGTTTCAATTGGTTTTCTTGATAACCCGAGGGAACCTTATGAAAACTCCACTATCCCGAATCGAATCTAAACTTTGCCATGAATGACACATGTTCACCAATGTTACGTGATATAAAAACAAACTAGATTATTTCTAAAATAGGATAGAGCTATTCAACACGTCAGCCTAGGTCGACTTCATTGGGCACACTAGCGGCAACAAGTTTGTTTTCATACAGTCTGGGATTGTCCTAGTGACGTCATTCGATGTCAACAACAGGTGTCCCCAGGGGCAGACAATCCGTCCCTAACTTTACAAGAATGGTTATCTCTCTTCTTACAACTAACGCACCCGTCTTTCCTTTCAGCTTGCGATTCGGTAAAACAACAGGCCGACATGCTTTCCCATTTCCTAAGGAATTCTCAAAGACTGGCGGTTTCCTTTGATCCGCCGTGGGTGTGTCCCCACTAGTAATAAACAACTGCAGCTGTGAATATAGACTGTCTCTGTTATTGTATCATCTTATCGTTAATTACAGTGGTTTCGTGTCACTTCCCCCACCCCCATTCTCATGCTGGAGGTCATAGTCTCATATGCCAGAACTCTTTTTTAAGACTCGTCCATTAGCCTTTGCAATAAAGCCACAGCCACTACGTCTGTTTCTCACCGCTGACCTACCGGGGTAAATGACTATGTCACCTTGATGTGTTTTACTCTGGATCAGCTGTTGTACTTCAAACTCAGTGCGACCCGCTGCCCGTTCTCTGCACTCACGACCCAGTGTTATTATTACATTGTGCCAGTCCGTCATGTCTTCCAGAACTTCAACCCACTCTCTTTCATGATTGATGGTCTTTAGACCTGGCGTATATAAAGTTCTGCCTGTGCCATCCAGAACTTGCCTCGTCTTAACCTATGTTCCTTGACCATATCCATTGCTGCATGCAGCGGGTGATCCCTATCTCCAGCAACTCTCAGGTACCATTTGACCTGAAGGACGCTATGCCTATCTGCCATTGTTGGTAGCGCCATGATATGCCTCATGCATATAATTGATGTGTCCTTTGTGCACCCAAGGATTAACCGAATGGCAGCATTCTGTATGCGCTCCAACCTTTCACGCTGGCTCTTTGATACTGTCAGCAGCCCCAAACCATACTCAATGACAGAAATTATTAACTGCTGAGAGAGCCCGTACAGCATCCTCTGATCTACCCCGGTTGCTGCCATAGCCCTCAATGCATTAAGTCCCCTACAAGCATTCACCCCCACATTCTCCACATGATCCACCTGTCAATGGTGATACCCAAGTACTTCAATTTACTCTCTCGCCTAAGAGGACATCCATTCAACATAATACCTGGGAAATCTGCCTTGACGATCCGGTTATCCAGGGAATACCACACAACCAATGCCTTGTGTGGGTGTATAATGGCCCCTGCGTCCCTGCACCACTCCGCTACCCTGTTTACTGCCACCTATAAGTCTTGCGCCAAACTGGCTTTGTCTCTGCCCTGTCTGTACACCAGCACACCATCTGCACATGTTAAGATTCTACCCACACCTGATGTCTCAATAGCTGCGATGTTGCAGGTGTAGTCATTAAAGACCACTGGGGACAAGGCAGATCCCTGCGGCAACCCAGGTGTAATAGTACATGGGTCGGAAGTCCAGGAACCCATGCGCAGTGCAACCTTCCGCTCATAAATAACAAGGCAAGGGCAGACCTCCATGTCCAACAGTGTGTATATCAACGGATATGGTGTAGGGTAAAGAGAGAGGGATATTACCTCACTGTGAGTGACAGCCATATCCCCAAGGGATAGACCAGGATCCTATTTGGTTCCCATCTCTTTACCTAGCTCATGTATGGCTCCACGAATACCGCTTATGTACTGAGGTGGCCACATTACGGGCAACAGTCTTGGCTGACTGGCTAAACTACATGAGTGTAGGAGCGGTAATATCACACTAAGGGAATGTCCATCCCTAGTACAAAAATACTGGGGCGGTGGAGAAGGCGGATGAATCTAAATAGATCAACGGCTTTGAAAGCGAAACAGCAGAATGTGTTGCACACATGAGGAGTGTTCAGGACACGATAGTGAACATGGCTGGCCATCGTGGAAGAGATTGGGACCTCACCGTGTAATATCCCAAAGACAGCAATGGAAATTCAACAACAAGAAAAAAGCGATACAGGCAATTCTTGGCCCCCTGTAGATGTGCCTGTTGTAAATATTCACAAGGAAGAGACAACTCCTCTTGCAAATATGGAAGTGCATAATGACGAATGCATCCCAAACTTTTTTGAAAGAGTGCATTCTGACAATACCTACCTGAAAAGTACAAGGAGAAGTTTGAGAATTGGTCGTGGAACGTATGCACCTTATATCAAGCAGAGATGTTTGATAACCTTATTGCAGTGGCAAAAAAACATGAATTTAGATATCTTAGGCGTATCTGAAAGAAGATGGACAGATACAAGTTAAATAAGGACAGAAGATTACTTCTTCTTCTTCTTCTTCTTCTTCTTCTTCTTCTTCTTCTTCTTCTTCTTCTTCTTCTTCTTCTTCTTCTTCTTCTTCTTCTTCTTCTTCTTCTTCTTCTTCTTCTTCTTCTTCTTCTTCTTCCTCTTCTTCTTTTTCTTCTTCTTTAGCGTTCCGAGCCATTGAGGTTCTTTGCTGCAGATACAATCTGTCTACATTCGTCTCTCTGGTTGACCTTCTCTCGCCAGTCGTTGATTCCAAGTGCTTGTAGGTCTGTATATATATATATATATATATATATATATATATATATATATATATATATATATATATATATAATCTCTCCACCGTCTTCTTGGTCTACCTCGGGGTCTACGGTCATTTATTTCCTGAGTGTAAGCGAGTTTTGTTTCCCTATTATCTTCCATTCTTTCTATATGGCCGAGCCATTGTAATCCATTAGCCTTCATGATACCAGTGATTAGAGGGGACTTAAATAGATCATAAATGTCTTTGTTACTTCTTCTTTTCCACTCTCCACTTTGTGTATCCCTAATGGGTCCAAAAAATCGTGTTAAAACTTTGTTCTTAAAGGTTTGTAACAAGGCTTCGTCTCCTTTCGTTGTATCCAGGTTTCAGAGCCATACAGCACAATTGGTTTGTATATTATGATTTTGGTGTTACGAGATAGCGCATTTGATTTCAGTAGATGTTGTAGTGCATAGTATATCTTATTTCCAGAATTAATTCTAGTTTGTCTTTCTTCCCTTATGATGTTGGAGCAGTTGAAGATTGTACCTAGGTATTTGTATGTTTCCGTTCTTTTAATTGTCATATTATCTATTTGTATGTGGCCAGAGGTTTTAGCCATTCCTTCTCTTGAAATTACCATATATTCTGTCTTATCTTGGTTGATAACCAGTCCCATTTTCCTTTAAGTGAGTCAATATTTCCAATGCCTTTTGTTCATTTTCCCCTATAATTCTATATCATCTGCATAACCAAGCAGCTTGGAAGTTCCTCCAAAATCACATTCCTCCTTTACCTTCCTTACAACTTTCTCTAGAGCCAGATTGAAGATTAGCGGCGATAGTGCATCACCCTGCTTCCTTCCTTTATAAGTTACTATATTTTAAGTATCTTCCATGCATAGTCTCGTCATTTTGATTAACTTCCTTGGTATTTTTGGTATATATAACGTAAGGAGTGTTAGGTCTACAATATAAAGTCCGGCGGCATAGGCCAGACAGCTCTATGCCAATCTCATTAAGAAAATGCCTGAGACCAGTGCTAATGTACATATTGATTTTAAGGCCAACAGATTATGGTTTCAAAAATCCAAAAGGCTCAATGGCGTATACAGTGTAACTAGGAACGGCGGAGTTGGGAGTTCATACAAGTCTGGGACAGAAAAATAGTATTAAACACTTCTTCATAAGATGTGTTTTTGATGTGTATGTTTGAGTGTCTAGAACGAATTAATTGGATTTACATTGTTTCATATAGAAATAAGTACGTCTGCTTTCGTCGGTATCGGATATCGCTGATTGTTATCGGACAGATTATCGAGGAAACCCGAGGTTTTACTGTCCTGCCATCTGTGATCAGCAAACGTCAGAATAGTTCTACATTCACCAGTTGTTCAGTGCGTACTATGACACTGAAATCGAATTTGCAGATTATTCGTAACCAGTATATTAATTAATTTAAAAATTGATGGAACGAATGAAATTGACTACTACCAAAATATAAACTTTAGACGTCGAATCGAGGCAATGCAAACACAATCTAACAGTGTAAATAAAGAGACAAACATAGTTAGTCAAGTTAGTGAGTAAATAAATAAGAATTTAAGTAAGTAAGTAAGTATGTAAGAACGTAAGTATGTAATTAAGTAAGTCTGTTAACAAGCATGTAAGAAATGAAGTAAAAGCAGTAGATACACAAGTAAGTAAACACATAAGAAAGTAATAATGTAAGTGTGTACGAGCGTTAGTAAATAAGAACGTAAGTAAGTAATTAAGAACGTAAGTAAGTAGGAACATAAGCAAGTAAGTACGCATGTAAGTAAGTAAATTAATATGAAAGTACAACAAATACTGATGCTTTTGTGGATTCGTGAATTTGTGTCCAGTGACTTATGGTTACCATGTTTCAACTGTATGTTATCACATTTTCCTATTGATCATCCATGAGAACAATAATTACCATCTATCTAAGACACTATCAAGTGATCCATCTTTCATACAGTGGCACTGTTAAAACCATGAGATAATGGGAGCAGCCAGTCAATGTATGGAAGAATGAAGCGTGTTTCTGATGGGACCTGATTATCACCCATAAATATTTATTCATGATCATCTGACACAAGAATTAGATCCATCCACCCATCCATCATGTGCCATGCCGGGTAGCGTGGGCGGTCATGTTCTGCCATCTCACTTGATCACGAGAGTCGTGGATCAGCTCCGTGTTCCTGCCTCGACCATACCGCGTGGCCAAGCCATCCAGGTATTTACATCTCGGTCTTTCCCTTGGTCTCTTCTGTTCGATCTTGCCAGTCATCACCAAGTTCTCCAATTCATTTCTTCTCATAACATGCTCAACAAATTTTGACTGTCTACGTCTAATGACTCTAATCAGTTTACGATCTTAATCTGTTTCTTGAAGGACTTCTTCATTGATTTTTCTGTCTGGCCATGGTATTCTTTCCATTTTCCTCAGAAACGAGATACGATAAGAAACAAAATGTCTTAGAAGTAACTACCACGCACAGACAAGCAGAGCAAAAAGATCCATACAGAGGTGTATAGCATTATAAAATGGATGGTACTGTGTTAGTACTACAGAGCTCAATGTGTTAAGTACAGTGACATTTCTCTTTCCAAGAGTGACACAATAAAATTGCATAATGGATGGTGTTGTGTCTGCCACCACTCCACCACTCTATAATACAACAGGATCTACTATGTAATTTACCGAAGCATTGTCATGTTGTTGTCTCAGCACTACAGAGCTCAACGTATGAGGTTAACCAGATTAACGACGTCGTCACTGCTTTGTTTGGGGCTCAACTATCTACTTGCGAAAGTTATTTTTCCGTTGTGTAGTGACTTTAACTATGTAGTATGTACTATTTCATAGATATTGTATGACATTGGTTTTGTTCCCCGTATACATGTAGCTACTGTGTTCGCCAGAATTGAGGCGCTGGAACCTCCTGCCCCCGGGTAAATTGGGCCCGTTAGCTATTACAGCTGCCAATCTAGGAGATAGAAAACTCCTATTATAAACCCCGAAATTTAAAATGGACCGACGTGCCGAGGACTGAACGGCCACGGGTGAGCTGGTCGTGAACGTGGAATGTCTGGTGTGCGGGCGAGGCGGCGCCAGGCGTATGGACTCCTGAGGGACATCCCCTTTTCCTTCCCTAGCAGGCAGGCTCTATTAGGGTGACCGATTATATCCTGCCGTCATATCAAATCAACTATGAATAATACAAAGAATTATCGCTGAAGCAACGAAGTACGTGCTTTGTGCTAGATATCTTTGACAACAGCCAGCGGGGAGAGAATGAAGCGGAGGAGAAGAGGTAGGGGAGAGGGGGAGGAAAAGGAAGAAGAGGACTAGAGCCAGAATGGGTAGAGGAAAACGGATCGTGTAGGACTTAAAAATTTAAGGGTTGGGTATTGAAATTGCCGTAGTGCAAAGCAACGAGGTCCAATACTGGAGAATCTGGTCTACGATTTTGATGAGCTGATGTTACAAGAACTGAGTACAAACTCTTTTAAGTGTCCTGGCTATACATGTTACGTCAACCCAACTGGGCAGGGAAGACATGGGCAGGCTCTGGTGGTCAAGGATGATTTACAGCATTCAGTAATGGATATGAGTGGGTGGGGTCAGGAGAGTAAAGAGGTGCAGGGAATGCGGATACAAATCGGGATACAGCTGAAACTTGATAAATGTATATGTAAGTGGGGAAGCTTGCATAAGCAGAGAGAGTTGGGACTAGTTGAAAGATTCAGTGGACACTGCAGATACCAGGTATCTGATATTTGGTGACTTCAACACCCGCGCCAAGGAATGGGACAGGTCGGGAGAGAACAGACAGGGTACTGCTCTTGCTAAGGCCTTGCTTGAGACTGATGTTGTCTGACTAACTGGCGGGACACCCACTAGGCTGGCAATAACACCGGGGGACCCTGACACGGCCATCGACCTGGCGCTTGTATCCCAAGGATCGGCATCAGATATATAGAGGAGACCACTGCAACACACGTTGCATTCATTACGGATTCAAAGAGTATGCTTAGTAAGGTGGAGAAAGGGATGTTTCGTGTGGAATGGCTCTCGTCGCTTCAGAGGTCACATATTGTGAGAATTGTATGGATATTTTGCCCATGCCATGCGGGGTTACGGGGGAATGAACAGGCTTATAGGCTAACAGGGAATGCACCTTTTGGTGTTAGTTTGCCTATGGACAAGGGGGAGGTAGTCGTGGACCAGGTGGAGAAGGCGGAGGAACAGACTGAGAACCCATATGTGAAAAGAATGAGATTGCGGGGGATCGGCAGGGGTTCTGGAAGAATCTCAAAACAGAGGGAAGACCAGGAGAACTTTTAATCAGATAGCGGTGGGAACGATTAGTAGTATGACTTTTCGCTGGCTGTTGAACGAGGTGACGGAGCACGTATGGGAATGTCCTGAGTGCAGTGATATCGGTTCTTAACTCTACTCAACTCAATTTAACTCAACTCAACTATGGATCTTAGGAAGAATGATAATTATGAAACTATAGATTAGTTTATAAGCAATAGTTATTACTAAGAAGTAACGTTATGTTTACATTTGTAACGTCCTTTTAAAGCCCATGAATGCATGACTAATATTTCCAAAGAGTCAGTAATCATTTCTTAAAAATTGACATGAAACGGTTCTCAGTTGCAGGATGTATGGTTGGTGAGACATGTTACGATAACGGAGATAGCTACGATTCAAACTGTAGCACCTACACGTGCAATATAACTCGGATTAACGGAGTATTCCACTATAGGGCTGAACTGACCACACCGCGTAAGTTGCATGTGTGTCTTTATTGCTTTCCCTTTAGGCAGTGGGTTGGGTCCAGGGACAATCAGATTTATGAATCCTGTGGAGGACACATGAACACTCTAGGTCTATCCAAGTCAGTCTGCATGCACTGCTCTAGAATATGGTCAGGTTACATCCTAATGTAATTCTCCGTGGGTTTTAATTTCATGTAATCCCCACAGGTTTGTGGAATGGGAGATGGTAGGGCTATGTACCAACGTTTTCTTGTAAATGGTACAGTGGCATCGATACGAGATAAATGTCGCAACACCCACCTCACGCCGATAGTTGCAATACTTTTTTTTTCACGGTACAGGCGAAGTGAACACTAATAACGGAAACTAATAATGTAGCCGATATTTACGTGTGTCTGCTGTGTAGAAATGAAAGATAATACATGCACAGCGTACGTATAGCGAAAGCAAACCCGGAACACGAAGATCACAGTGTACCATTAAGAATGGTATTAATATCTTTAAAATAAGATACCGATGAGTTACTCCGCAGCACAACGAATTTATTTTTCCATCTTTGTGATCTACGTCAGTAATAACACAACAAGATCTAAAGAAAAATACATGAAATTATGAACTTTAATTAAATATTAAAAATGATAACGTAAACAGAACATTTATTGGAATTGGATGCAATTAGATCATTGCACGTGCTTCGTATTTATGAAGGCTGCACAAATGTTCATTTTGATAGGTATTTAGTAAGAAAATGTAAAGTCGAATGTGTACAAACATGGACATATAGAAGGGTGTCAACAGAGGTATACAGTGGCACCCACAAAAGTATGTAATACCGCTGACTGGGTGCGTCACGAAGAGTTGATTAACTGGCTTTTAATATTAAGCCTACTTAAGCTGTAAGAGTAACGTGACTTTAATGCTGTGACTCACACATCGTCGACTCTATTGTGATCTGAAGATATGCAATGGTTAGAGACAAGTTTGTTGGAGTGTTGTATAACATCCGTAAGGTGTTCCCTAAAGCGGGCGACTAGGCGGTTGTCAGCCTGTCCAATACATTTCATGTTACATCGATTGCAAATAATAAAATATGTTAGACTGCGGGATAGGCATGTAAATGAGTCTAGATGCCTCGCTGAATGTGTGATGAAAGGTTATTCCCCGAACCCGGAGCCAGACAATACTAAAAAAAATGTTTTGCATACCCTTTACAGAATATCGCTGTCAACATCAGCATCTTTCAGCTGTATGTTGATTTCTTGGCAAGATTACACTCAGTAGTTTGCCATTGCTTTCTGAGCGGCCGGCTCACATACCCCGTAAGTTACCGACCCCATTCGAACCACTGCTGAATCTCACCGTCGTCACGTTACTTACGAGAGTATACGAGATTACGGAGAAAAGTCGCTAACCTCTAAGCCAGGAAGCCGGCCAGAAAATACTAGTGTCGAAAAATAAAAATAAGAATACAACTGTTGGTGAAGTAGGTATAGAAGTGGTAACACTATTGTTGAATGATGCCTATAACAGTGTTTATATATAACACTGATGATCTCTAGAAATATATTGCCACATCTCTACCAAAGACATCTGATGTAGCGGATTGTAAAAAACATCGCACAGTTGGCAGTTGGCTAAAACACGAATGACAATTATAATAAAAAGAATAAGAAACAAAAAAAAAAAGAACTAGAAAATTGAGATGCACAATGCGGATTTGTGGAAAGTAAAGACATACTGAATGACATACACATCTTGAGAACATTAACAAAACGAATGATTGAAATAAATATGCATCTATATATGTGCTTTATTGATTACTCTAAGGCGTTTAATAAAATTCAACACGAAAAAATTATTCATCTCATATCATAATGTTCCTCTTGTACTTTGTCGTGTCGATGGGACGTATAAACAGCGTGAGAGTGCCCGTTTATGGGCTTCATGTATCCATATTCCCATGGATTCTGCTATTCCCTCCGTCCATAGTTTAAGTGGTCGGCCTCTTCTTCTGTTTCCATTTGGTCTGTACATCATTGCTTGTTGTGGTATACTGTGAGTTGGTAACCTAGTTGCATGGCCAAACCATAAAATTGTCTGCCTTCTAATAAAACCTAGCGCTGCTATGACCCCCACTTTAGTCCTGATTTCTTCAATTTTGAGCTTGTCCCTTCTTGATACATTAAATATTCTTCTCAGGAATCTCATTCCTGTTGTTGTGATGTGTCTTTTCTCTTTTTCTCTCAATGTCTAGGTTTGGAAATTGTAGCATAGAGTTGGTAGGATGATTGTGTTGTGGAGAACTTTTTTAGTAACTATTGAAACATGTTTGTTCTTTAGTACTGGTGCCATTTGTAACATTTCAGCAACATCTTAAATGCAACTTCCTTTTCTTCGATGATGAAACCATCAACTGCCTTCCTCAAGTTCCCAATAATGATACACTTGATGAACTGCCAACCATAGTGGAAGTAAACAAAGCCATCCAGCAACTCTCCAGCGGCAAGGCACCTGGTCCTGACTCCATCCCAGCAGAGATATAGAAGGCCGGTGGGCCGGTCCTGACAGAGCAGCTTCGCCAAGTCTTTACAATCATATGGGTGAACGAGACCTAGCCACAAGATTTCAAGGACGCGTCAATAGTCCACCTTTACAAACGTAAAGGAAACCGCCAATCCTGTGACAATCACCAAGGCATCTCCTTGCTTTCAGTTGAAGGGAAGATACTCGCAAGCATTCTTCTCAATCGCCTCTCGGCAAATCTCGATCAAGGTCCTCTTCCTGAGAGTCAATGTAATTTCAGAAAAGAACGAGGAACTGTTGACATGATTTTTGATGCAAGGAAGCTGCAAGAGAAATGTCAGAAACAGAACTGTGCAATGTTTTCCACTTGCATTGACCTTACCAAGGCTGTTGATACAGTCAGTAGAGAAGGACTGTAGAAGATTATGACAAAATATGGCTGTCCACGGAAGTTTGTCCAAATAGTGAGGCTATTTCATGATGGTATGCAGGCAAGAGTACAGGAAAATGGTGAACTGTCTGAGCCCTTTCATGTCACCAATGGGGTGAAAAAAGGATGTGTCCTGGCACCAACACTGTTCAGCCTCATGTTTTCAGCTATGTTGACGAATGCCTTCGAGAACAACCACATTGGAATAGACATCAACTTCCGCATTGATGGGAAGTTATTCAATCTCAGATGACTGAAAGCTAAAACAAATATTAACAGCGGCACCGTCAGAGAGTTCCTGTTTGCTGATGATTGCGCTCTATATGCCAACTCAGAGGCAGACATGCAACACAATGTTTCAGCTTTCTCACATTCCTGTGCCAACTTTTGGCGTAATATCAACTTGGAGAAGACTGTAGTTATGTACTAGCCAGCTCCAGGGAATTATCACACTGTGTCGAATATCAAAGTGAATCGTCATAGACAAAGTGTTGTAGACAAATTCATCTATCTTGACAGCACTGTGTCACAAGATGCCACAATTTATGACGAGGTGAATGTAAGATTCTCCAAGACCAGCGCGGCCTTTGGCAAACTGTACCACATTTTTTTGGGACATACATGGAATAAGCCTACAAACAAAGCTGAAAGTCTACAAAGCAGTTGTATTATCCACACTGCTATATATTTGTAAAGCCTTGACTGTTTATCAGTGACACCCTAGGAAATTAAACTACTTCCACATAGTCTGCCTTAGGAAGCTACTGAAGATTAAATGGCAAGACAAGATCCCAGACACTGAAGTAATAGAAAGAGCGTCCATGCCCAGTATCCACACTCTACTAATGATGAATCAGATTTGCTGGGCAGGTCACTTAACTCACATGCCAAATCGCATACTCCCTAAACGAATTTTTTTACGGCGAGTTGCATTGTGGTAAACGATCCCAAGGAGGTCATAGTAAACGCTTTAAAGACACTGAAAATCTTATTGAACGCTTTTGGAATTCATCATGACACCTGGGAGACTGCAGCCAGAGACCGAAATTCGTGGCGTGCATCATTACGCAAGGGTGCAGTCATGTGAGAGGCAACCAGGACTGCAAGAGCTGTGAAGAAAAGGCAGGACAGAAAAAAACCACTGCAGGAAATCCTCCCCTAGAAAAGTCAAGCATTCTTTGTCCACATTGTCAAAGAACAATTCGAGCCAAAATAGGCCTTATTAGCCATCTTAGAACTCACGGCTCCACACTTTCAACCCCACTGGATGAAATGAATGGTCATCATCATTCTTGATGGACACAACAACAACAACAACAACAACAACAACAACAACAACAACAACAACAACAACAACAACAACATTTGTAAAATGGGTTGGTTTGCCTTAATGCATCTATTTTCGATCTCGTCTTCTGATTTGCCATTTGATGATATTATACTACAATGGTACTTGAAACTCTTTACTTTAGAAATTATTAGAATGTGGACTATTTTCATCATTGACGATAACTTTCTGTGGATAATAAAAGAACATGTATTGACAATAAAGAGCAGCCATGTGTATGTACAACAATTTGTGAAGTTTCTAACACTTTAACTTTAATTGCAACACATGTTAGACAGGGGTGTATACTGTTTAATTTGTACAAATACATAATATAGCTACATAATAGTGACATCCATATAAGATATGCCAGAAATATCCTTTAGTGGTCAAAAAGTAAACCATCTGCGTTATGCTTAATGCATGGTTTCGGTCTCTGAACGTGAAACGCAGTTACAATAAATTATATATATATATATACATACATTGGCACCTTGCCGTCTTGACAGACGATAGTTTGTGCTTTAAAAAGGCATAATAACTTTTACCTATGGCGGTAGCGAGTGTGACATAAATTATATATATATATATAATCCACTATGTAGTTCGTAATCTGTAATTCAAGCTCTGTAGTTCTAGGTTTATAGATCGGCTTTTCAAGACCATTGCCAGATCAAGAAGACCTGATCATTCGGAGCTACATCGATTGACGGATGTCAGTCTGGGAGATCGGCAAATTTTGAGCTATAACCTCGTTTTGGTGACACTGATATTCTAGTGTGATAATTTGATCGCGTCAAGCGTGAGCCGCGTGGTTAAGTGGTTACACACGCCTCACACGCCAGTGATTCGGAGTTCGATCCCGGCTCCAGTCAGGGTTATGCACTATTGACGAGCTAAAAAGAGATCGAAATTCGAGTCTAGTGATTCTAATCTGACGTAGACAAAACCTTTGGTTCTTACCGGAGTACGATCAGCGTTGCTAGTAGTGGGATGTGCTCAATCTTTAACAATTTCTAGATCCGTATTTCTAGATGCATTTCTGGCCTGCTAGTTCTTTCTCCCTATTTTTAGTATTGTAATTTTGCCTCTTTAGTTCTTGTTGTGTAGTTGTATCAATGTAGTTCTGTCTCTCCATCTTTCGTTCTTTTAACTCTCTATATCCATGTATTTATCTCTCAGTGTCATATCTCCCCCCCCCCCCTTCCCCTCTATCTTTTTTCCCACCCCCTCACTTTCCCCATTCCCATCTCCCACTAGTTCTTTCGCAGCGTGTGAATCATGCCAACAAAGGTAAAAGATAAGACCACTAAAATTCAAAAAATAAAACAGACAATACTACCCACAGGCACCTCTAAATCCAATTAACAGATTGAAATAGCTTCTGCCATGTGTCCAGCTCCAAACCATTTTATGTATAATCTTTCGTTCGATATTTCTTGCCACAAAACTAGACTCACAAAATATATTGCCTCTAAAGTCGGAGTGGGTTCGCCTGATGGCGAAGGACACTGGTAATAGGGAAGGCTAGTCCACACGCAAACATCAGCCCCGTGCACTAGAAATAGTAGTGCGTGTATGGACTATGTTTCTGTTGAAATCGGGAGAACAAAAAAATTGTTGAATGTATCCAATTCCCTGAGGGGAATAGGAATGCCAAGTACAGATCGTTGCGTCGGTGTACAAACATCTGCGATTTGCTGATGATAGTGTGCTTATAGCTAAACATAAAGCAACGGATTCCCAACTAGGCTATGGGCACATCTGCAAAAGCTATTTATGTTAAAAAATCAACAACCCTCACCCCAGGTATCAGAGCACAATACTAAGGTTACGAACAAAACAACAATATACACCTATTTGCAACAGGATCAAGATCTGGAGGATTTGTTCATGTTTCAAAATTAGTGTAGATGGACATCACATTCTATCCACAGAAAAGGATGACTGGCTAAAGAAGGACAAATCATAGATGGAGTGGGCGGAAAATGTTGGCATGTAGATCTGTAGTCTTACCAACATCAACCTCAGCGGAGAATGTGTACCTGTGTCCTCAGGGCTTAATAGCACCTTCCCCTGCATTGTCACGCTTGGTAGGATGTGCAAAGGGCAGAATACTGCAGCTGTAAATGCAGAGGTCAACGCGCTCATCAGTGAACATTCAGACTATTTCAATACGCTTATCTAAGTATGTTATATAACAGTAGAGAAGTGTATGGGCGTTCACGGTGTGATCAATGGGCCGATCCATTCAAGATGCCAGGGGACTCCATTCTATGACAACTAACAGCACGACGATGGTGTTGACGGCAGTGGCACCGGCTTTCATATTGCTGGAATAACAGAATTATGACAATGTTTGTGTCTTGAGTGATTCAATGAGCATGATCTGGTCGTCGAATCGGGAAAATGTACCTAGAAAGTGGACGGAATCGCTACCGAGGGATAATGTTTGAAGAGTCACCTTCATCTTCATCCCGGGAAATGCAGGATTAGAGGGAAATGAACGAGGTGATACACTTGCTAACTCGGCATCCATTGTAGAAGATCAGCCTACGGATGGTGCGGATAATATTGATGTACTTAGAGATGGGTGGAGAGCGTAGGACTGACGCCAGTGAATCCTCATCGTTGTCTAGAATGAAATACTGGGGAGTAAGAACCGGTAGGGGAAGACACCAGAAGTAATATATATAGCTGTCCCGGCCCGGCTTAGCCCAATCCCTGGCGGGGATCTATCTATCTATCTATCTATCTATCTATCTATCTATCTATCTATCTATCTATCTATCTATCTATCTATCTATCTATCTATCTATCTATCTATCTATCTATCTATCTATCTATCTATCTATCTATCTATCTATCTATCTATCTATCTATCTATCTATCTATCTATCTATCTATCTATCTATCTATCTATCTATCTATCTATCTATCTATCTATCTATCTATCTATCTATCTATCTATCTATCTATCTATCTATCTATCTATCTATCTATCTATCTATCTATCTATCTATCTATCTATCTATCTATCTATCTATCTATCTATCTATCTATCTATCTATCTATCTATCTATCTATCTATCTATCTATCTATCTATCTATCTATCTATCTATCTATCTATCTATCTATCTATCTATCTATCTATCTATCTATCTATCTATCTATCTATCTATCTATCTATCTATCTATCTATCTATCTATCTATCTATCTATCTATCTATCTATCTATCTATCTATCTATCTATCTAATTATCTATATATCTATCTGTCTGTCTGTCTGTCTGTCTGTCTGTCTGTCTATCTATCTATCTATCTATCTATCTATCTATCTATCTATCTATCTATCTATCTATCTATCTATCTATCTATCTATCAATCTATCTATCTATCTATCTATCTATCTATCCATTGTAATAAAAATAAAAACGTTAATTGTATACAAAAATAATAAAAAATAAAGCATATGCATTTTATGCAAGTGTGACTTTTGTACTGACCTTTTCCCGGCCAAGCGAACGGAAAAACAAATCCTTCGTACCTGTAAAAGCCAAAGTGTGAAGGATATCCAAGATATGCTGTTTTAATAGCGGCGTAATTAAAAGGAAATGCAACAAAGTTTCTCTCCCAAAAAAAAAAAGTACAGAAATTAAATTTTCACGTATCTAAAACAAATCTATTATTTTTTATTGAAAACTTATTTTTTTTTAATCACCTTGTTTATAACGGACATGACTGTAGATAATTTCTTTAAACATAAAAAAGATGCGTTAGACAATTTTCACGTATTTAAAATAGATGCATTATTTTTATGAAAACTTTGACAATTTCTTAAAGATTTTATCATTATATTATAACGCATACGACTGTAGATAACTACTTTAAACATTTTATAAAACTTTAAGAAAAATACAACAATTATTTAAATTACATAATATTGCAATGTTATTAAAAGTAATGTCCCTTGATATAAATTGTCTTAAGTTAAGTTCCCTTTCAATATTTTAATAAAATTCTTCTTCTTTTCATTCATCCGGAGTGTTTTTTCAGATGTGATTGCGGTGTGTCTGTTATGCGCCCTTGGGGCGAAACCCGTAGGCCAACACATCGACTTTAGCGTGCATTTTTGACCAGGTAGCATTCCTGGGAGACTCTCACTTTTGTGGTGCCATCTACAACCATGCTGGCCAAGTTAGAACGGTCGAAGACAACGGTCATCCCTCAAAGGAAGGCAGGGACAGTCCATAGCATTTTCCGCTTCCATAGTTGCAGGGCAGACACATAACGCCCTGGATCTGGGCTCACCGAGGGAAATCGTCACGTCCTGCTCATGGCAGCTTTAAATCCTCACTTCAATATATTGGTCATTTCGTTTGCCCCGGGCCATTCCCGCACAAACCAGACAGGTTTGCAGACGGTATCCACTCAGCGAGTTTTCGGACATGTGCTTGTCGTTGCGCCCGTCAGAGCTGTTCCAGGCACGACAGACATTCGGAAAACTACCTAGTCAGAGCTGTTCCGAACAAGAGCGGCATTCGGAAACTAGGTAGTCAGAGCTGTTCCTAGCACGAGAGACATTCGGACGAGACATTTCACTCGGACGTAATTGCGTAGTGTCAATTTTTAGTTTGCCACCCGTAGGACGACACTTCCGGCTTCCGGCGGGCATTTTTTAATGAGGTTAGCCTTCCTCGGGTTTCGAGACTCTTGTTTCGGCTTCCACACAGAAAGCTTTCGCTTCGGGCTGCCACGTAATGGATTCGCAAAACAGGCGTTCCATTTCGTGTCAACGAGACAATTTTCCACCTTTGACTACACTCACTCCATGAGTGTGGTTACAGACTATCGGACGTCTGCGAGACGTGCGACCGAGGTGTTTTTCCACCTTTTGTACTCGCTCACGAGGTAGGCTACATGTGCTGCCGGCTCAGCACCTTACCTCCGTGCGTCTGTGGGTGAATAACGGTCAGGCCCTTTCATCCGGGGATACCTCATATCCCCCAGCTAAGAGCCATCGAACGAATCTGCGCCGAGCATGTAGCGTTCTCAGCACATCATCACAAAATTTGATGTAGGTTTGTGTCGGCCAGGCTCTCACTTCCGAGAGTTTATGGCTTAGAGACGTTCAGCCATACACCTCGGATGGGAGCCTTAGAGGTTATGTCCGGACTGAGATTTAGGGATCGTTTGCCTGATTTTGACTGCTATCCTCAGTCTTACCTGCAGAGCAGCAGGTTGTGTCTCTCTTAGTCTGGTCCCTATCCCACGAGCCGTCGATATGTAGTTTTCACCCATCGGCAAGCACATGGGGTCGATGGGACACGCAAGCTCCCCCACCACGGCAAGGTGGAGACACATCGGGGGAGTAATTAAATTCAATTGTATACGTAAATAACTTTTTTTAAACTAACAAACTATACGAGTTGGTTTGGCGGTAATGAGAAGAACATCTATATAAAATTTCATCTCAATCGGATGGGCCGTTTGGGAACGCATAAAGGACACACAAGACACACACAAACATTCTCTTTTATATATATATATATATATATATATATATATATATATATATATATATATATATATATATATATAGCACAAGAAGTATTACGTCTACAATACAATGCGCGGAGTGATATGTCAACATTGCAATGTACAGAGACACTAGTCAACAAACACATACATATCACTAAAAAGAAGGATGCTAATCTAGCGAAAGGCATGAATGTGCTAACAAAAAGAGATCACAAACAATTTAAGATGTCGAACAGTTATTATTATAAGGGGCGTTCATTTGAAATCCGGTCGTACCGCACCACGCTTAATTGCTTGCGTTGAACATGATCGTGTCATAGTCATGTGATAAGAATGAATAAAATAGCACGTGCTTATCGTCCCATGATGGATAGGTTCTGTTTCTGACCGTCGAGAAAATAGCCGGGTTGATCCAAAATCAGCCCAAAGAAATTCAAAGGGCGGTGATTCAGTTCCTTTCATTTGAAGGATGTCGACCTGTGGACATTCATCTAAGAATGCACAGTGTATGTTAACAAATGTGTGTCGAAGACAATAGTGACAGACTGGGCACGAATGTTTCGGGAAGGACGTCAGTTCACGACAGATCTTCGGACGGCAGCCTCTAGCGCATATTGTTGCAATAGAAAAAAAAAACACATCGCTAAAATTGATGCAGCCGTACAAATGAACTGTTGTCGAAGCATACGTTCACTAACAAAAGAATTTGATATGTCAGTTGGGACAATTCAAAAGATCGTTCGTAAGAAACTGCAATATCGGAAGATGTGTTCACACTGGGTACCACGGATGCTGACCGCCACTAAAAAGAGGAACCATTGGATGGTGTTTGAACCATTTGCTGCGTTACAGAATGGAGGGTGATGCATTTCTCATCCTCTTAGTGGCAGGCGATGAATCATGGTGTCAATACTTTGAGCCGAACAGCGAAAGAAGCATGCCAAAAATGTTGGATCACCAAATGCCAAAAAAATTCAAGTTACAGGTTTCCTCTGGTAAGTTTATGCTGAGCGCATTTTTTTGGCAATGAAGGGCTATTGTTGGCCGAATTTTAAAAAACCTGGTGTCAACATCAACTCTACCCACTACTTGCAAACACTAGAAAAGCTGCAAAAAGCCATCAAGAATGAACGACCCGGTGTCAAAGATCCCCACAGGAGCTTAGAGAGTTAAGACGGAGCTATACAGAGAACACCAGACAGGAGAGACACAGGCACTATATTTAGCTTGACAACAGGACACACTCGTGTCAACTAATAGGTTATTGAATGCTGATGAGCGAGGGTTTCCCAAGAGTATAGGGAACTCGCTTCTCGACAAGTAACTGGAGAATACCAGTTACTTGAGTTAACTAACCAAGCGTGCTGGGACTCTACGCACGCAAACTCGCCAGCGCACACAGGACTGAATGTCCGTGGTTCAACACGCAACTACCAGCGTGCGGCAGACTGGGACAAGGATTGATAGAGAGCAGACGTGTTCGTTAGGAACCTTATATAGTTTATCAGCAATAGTGTTGGCTAGGCTTTAGATTCCAATTAGTTAATAGTATCATTGTGTTCACCTCTTACCTGCATCTGTGAAACATACCATGTTGTTAATTATCCATGATGTATTCATGAAATAACATAAGATCATAAAATGGCATCGTTAAATGACTGCATCCAGGCAGGCAAGGCACTAGGCCATACTGGACAGGAATTAGAAAAATGGGTGGATCAAAGATATAAAGAAGAAATTGCACAAGCAGAGAGAAAAGCTGCTATAGATAGAGATGAAAGAGCACTAGAAAGACAACATCAAAAAGATTTGAAAGAATCAGAGGAAACCACCAAGCGAAAACAGTTAGAATTAGATCACGCCAACAAGCAAGCAGAGGAAGCCACTAAACAGAAGCAGATACAAGTAGAGTCAGAGACAAAGTTAAAAATGAAAGAGTTAGAGATAGAGTCAAACATTCAAATATCCTCTAGTAAACAAAAGAGCCAAGAGGAGCAAAATAAATTCTCCAAATATAAAGGCCTTATCAAGCCATACAGCGTAGGCGATTCCATTTCTGCATGGACGGAGAATATAGAGTTTCAACTTAAGACTCATAAAATACCTTTGACAGATTGGGCAATGATCTACATGAGAAATCTCAGTGGTAAGCCATTAAAAGTGATAGAATCAATACCTACAGAACTAAGGAGTGACTATCAATACATACACGATAGAATCATGCAACATTTCTTACTTGACGCTCCGGGGTATCAGATTCAATACTCACAGTTAAGACCCAAACTTAGTGAAACCTTCTTAGATTACGTCTCTAACGTGCAGAGCACATTTAATAAATGGACTAAGGCGGCAAAAGTGGGGAAAAACTTCGATAAACTGCAAGATCTAATGGTAATGGACAAGGTAATATCCACTGTCCCGACCCCGTTTGCAAAGTTCCTCAAACAGGCAGACATAGAGTCCATTCAAGAGCTAGAAAAACGTGGATGTGCTTACTTTTCTGCAAATCGTGATATCTTTAAAACCAACATCCATGAGACTGAGATCACGGCCTTCGTAAAAAACGAACCTAATAGATCGTATAGGCAAAAAGAATATCATAGGAAAGACCAGCCCTACAAAAACCTCCACGATGTGGATATTGCAATCTACTTCATCCCATTTATTCTATGTGCGATAAAAACCCCGCATATCCATCTCATTTAGAAACAGTCATAAGAAGCAAGAGAATAGAAGAAACTCGTTCAAACGTGCTATCAAATGTTATTTTTGTTCGAGGTATGGACACTATTCGGCAAAGTGTCTGGGCAGACAAAGGATGAAGGCAAACAATGCTATGCTCATCGATACGTCATCTGACGATGATAGTGTGATAGACTCTGAACTTGAGAATGTGCTACCAGAGAATGTGTGTGAAAGTGTTGCAGTAGTTACTGATATACTTGATTTCAATAAATGTGATACATGTAACAGGTTTCATGCGGAGGGGAAATTAGAATGTGGTCACGTTATTCCATGTTCCATCGAAGATACTAACGCATCTAATGCCTCCAGAGGTAAATTGAAGTTCTACGATGCACTGGTAAATAACCAACCATGCCATTGTTTACTGGACAGCGGGAGCACTTTACTTGGCCTGAGAAAAGAACTGGTGAAACCAGAAGATTACACGGGTGAATTTGTCAAATGCCGGACTTTCTCTGGAACAATAGAGAAATACCCACTGGCAAAAGCGCATATAAATACCCCGTTCCTTACCGGCACATTTACGTGCGCAATCCTGCAAGACCCTTACACGGATCTTATTTTAGGATGTCTAGACTCATTAAAGAAATATACTAACGATGATATATTAGCCTGGAAGGAAACGAACCTGGCTAACGCTGTAACAAGGTCAGAAACGCAAACTCACTACACTGACCTGCAGAACGAGATGTTACAGCTGTTAACACCTTGCGGTGCTACTAACAATAATACTCGACAAGAACTTATCGAGGCACAGCGCACCGATCAAACTATCGCACCTTATTTTAGATTGTTAGGTGAGCGAGCGAAAGTGACCAAAAATGCATCTTGGTATTTTAGAATACACAACGGAATTCTCATGCGTTATTACACAAATAATAACCATGAAATTCAGCAAACGGTGTTACCTGTAACATACCGACAAACTGTGCTGAAAATCGCACATGAGTCACCGTTTGCTGGACATTTGGCTTATGACAAAACCAAAGCCAGAATTTTGTCACATTTTTACTGGCCTAAATTTTGTTCTGATATAAAATTTTTCTGTCGTTCATGTACTATGTGTCAACATCTTGTAAGAAAGGGTAAGCATGTGACGGCCGAAGTTCAACGGTCATTATTGGCTTCAAGACCAGTTGAGTGTGATAATGCAAATAATGGTGCTAAAACAATACACCTAGAACCGAACCAGAAAGTTCTACTGTTGCTACCAGACAAACGTAATTTGTTGCTAACATCTTGGCAAGGGCCATTCAACGTCGAACGTAAAATATCAGATGTCGACTATGAAATATCGATAAAGGGAAAATTAAAGATATTTAATATCAACATGCTGAAACCATATTTCTCTCGACAGGAACTACCGACAGACGAACAAAATGCACCCACACCAGTCAATCGGACGACAGACGTACACAACGAAACTACACTAGGTAGGGCGACACACGACAGCGACATCGCAAACACACTTAGCCAGGTAACAACACACGCAGCTAATACCACAACAGTACTGAACCAGACAGACGATGACGGATTAGAATTACCAGTCCCTACGGTAGACACGAAGGGGACCATCGACAGCATACGGATAGAAACCAATCTTACGGACGAGCAACGACGACAAATGATAGACCTAGTGACAGAATACAAGGACATTTTCTCCGACATCCCAGGAAAGACAGACAGAATACAGCATTCCATCATTCTGACTGATACCACCCCTATCAAATGTCGACCTTATTCCATCCCTCTGAATTATAGGGCAAATCTCGACAAGGAAATACTATCTCTTGAGTCGAGTGGAATAATTCAAAGATCACATTCAGAATATTCCTTTCCTATCGTTCTTGTCACTAAAAAGGACTCAACAATTCGCCTCTGTGTCGATTTTCGACGTTTAAACAGAGGGACAATGATCGATGCTGAACCAATCCCAGCATGCGACGATATGATCCTGGATATGTCTACATCTCGTATATTTTCCAAACTCGACCTCACTCGAGGTTACTGGCAAGTTCCGATGGAAGAAATTCAATTCCTTTGACAGCTTTTTCTACACCTCTAGGGCTATATGAGTGGCGCTTTCTCCCTTTTGGCCTTCGTTATGCTCCTGCCACTTTTGTACGTCTTACTAGGGATCTTCTCCACGGGGTGACCAATAATTCTACATATATAGATGACATATGTGTTCATACGGAAGACTGGACGTCACATCTACTGAAACTTCGACATGTCTTCGACAGGCTACGATTATTCGGTCTTACCGTCAAACCTACTAAGGTAGAGCTGGGCATGGAGGAAATTGACTTCCTAGGCCATACCATCTGCAGAGGCCAACTCAAAACAGACGAGAAAATAATCACAAAGATTCTTAATTTGACTATGCCAACGACCAAGAAACAGGTCCGAAGTCTACTTGGTCTTGTAAACTATTATAGTAAATTCATTCCCAATCTGGCGGAAATCACCAGTGTTTTTTTCAAATATTTTGAAAGCTTCGGCTAAATTAGATGTAAAAGATGCAAAGTTAATTGGCTCATTGTCAAAGGTGAAATATTTATTTAGCGTTCCACCTATTTTACGTTTACCCAATCAAAATCTTACCTATTTTCTCCGCACAGACGCAAGTGCGATTGGGTATATTGGGCCAGTTTTACGACGGGAGGTTCCATCCGGTGATGTTTTTAAGCCGTAAGATCAGCCCTGCTGAATCGAGATACTCAGCATCTGAATTGGAGGGCCTCAGCGTATTCTATTGTGTGAGAAACCTGCATAGGTTTCTGGCAGGTACAGAGTTTGTAATTCAATCCGACAATTCTCCCCTTGCAGTCATGCAGTCTGGTATCCCTCAAAACAATAGGATCTACAGATGGTCCTTAATATTGGTAAATTATGCCTTTACAATCCAACATTTGAAGGGCTTATTGAACTCTTTGGCAGACATTTTAAGTAGACCTTCGAATATAGAGGTACCTGAAGTACAGGTGAAGGGCGAAGATTTATCACCAGAAACAGTGACACTGTAGTTATGAGTGAAATCAGTGCCGTGTGTGATACAAACTTACACTTTGAAGTGCGTTAATATCGCCAGTCGACTAAAATGTGCAAGAGAAACAGTGCCATTGTGAGTAAATGAACAGGCACATTAATTATAATGCTACAGCGCTAACACATAAATAAGCAATAAGTACATTAAAAGTGTTAGACGTGAACCTACAGAAACTAGTAGAGAACTTTATATATACCACTATCCTGAAAGGAGAGCATATAAGACTGAGGTGAATTGAACTATGTTATTGCACTAGTCTACAAGGAACAGTGCTCGAACATTACACCGTACAGGAGGACGTTAGTGTAGTTATATATAATTGTGATATGTATAATACTATGTGTTTTTTTTTAAACAGTGCGCATAACCTCATTGTGTATATTTATAATTGCAATGCAAAGGTTCAATTGAATATATATTATTGATGTTAGTTTATAGGTACAAGTCACTAACATTTACTTAAAAACCTCATTTAGATGAATACTCACGTTAGAAATGCAATTATTAGACATTACTGTATCACATCACCAGGTAAACATAATCATTTATATATTAATTTCCTTAAAATATCATTTCTAAACTAACCCAATCATTGCAAAATTATTATCATTTCATTTATCAATAGTACTATAATGTAACTAACCTACTTTGCTTAAATGTAGTTAATTAACAAGGTTATTTCCCTTAGGTTAATTTAGAACAGCACACGAAATCACTATAACTTAGTTAGAGTAGTTAGTTTCACATGATCGGTAACAAACCATCATCATAAACGTGTATAATATTTTGTATAGATATGACGCGTGCCAAGACATAGCACAGTCATGTGGCGTGAACACTTGTGCGATTCAGCCAAGTATTTATTGTAAATATACAATGTTCATTTATGTATTATTATGAACCATATTTTAAAGACGAATGAATGTTTTAACATAAGTATGGTATGAAAGTATGGAACGAAAGATGTATAATAGGAGAGGAGTGAATGAAGACAAAGTAAACATTGAATGAGAGAGAGAGAGAGAGAGAGAGAGAGAGAGAGAGAGAGAGAGAGAGAGAGAGATGTAGCGGAATTTTTTTCTCCGCGCAAATCGTATTATTATGACTTGTCTGTGTCAATCTGTGTAACCAATGTGTTGTTCAGTTTAAGTGTGTAACTGCTATACTTTAGAAATAGTAGTAGTAAATAGAGAAAGTACTTTGAGCATCTTAAATCGAAATTGTGGTCATAAATAAAAGTAACCGACATTTGTAGCCACAATAATCCGATTTACGGCGCTCGAAGTCATACATTCATGTAGAATAGAAACAGATACACATGTTAGCAAGTTAATTACATTGTAGTTTAATGAATAACACGCAAACAAACAGGAAAACAAACACATAAAGGTTGCAGTCACTATTTATTTCAAAGAACAGTAACTCGAACCAGGGGACACGATAACTTCTTTAAAAAAAACCTGAATGTAACATTGAAAATATTTCTTCACAAACGGAAGTTTAAAGGTGAAGAGTAGAACATAGAGCATACGAGTTGGTACTGATATTATAGGGGAACATGAACATTTATGCTCATGTGTTGTTCTCGTAACAGAGACAACTTGTATGTTGGGCAATTTGAGGACAGGTCGAGGCATAAGTCAACGGGCAGAAGTCAAAGGACATAGGGTCAAACGACGGAAGCCAGGACATAAGTCGGAAAACAACGGTTCCGGATCAATACAATTGCCAATAATATAATAGAGGTATATCCAAATATAATGATGTGATGCACTACTCAATTAGCCGAGTGAATCAATATAACAGTGTGAAAAGGCAGAGAAGAGAATTTGTTCTATCCCCATAAGAGATACGTAAACTGATGAGATCTTTGACAAAATTGGACAGCCAATTTTTTGGTGACCAATACGTGTTACAGACAGGAGTTAAACGTTTGTAACACTACACGCAGAGGAGAGGAGTGTGTCAAAGGTCCCCACAGGAGCTTAGAGAGTTAAGCCGGAGCTATACAGAGAACACCAGACAGGAGAGACACAGGCACTATATTTAGCTTGACAACAGGACACACTCGTGTCAACTAATAGGTTATTGAATGCTGATGAGCGAGGGTTTCCCAAGAGTATAGGGAACTCGCTTCTCGACAAGTAACTGGAGAATACCAGTTACTTGAGTTAACTAACCGAGCGTTCTGGGACTCTACGCACGCAAACTCGCCAGCGCACACAGGACTGAATGTCCGTGGTTCAACACGCAACTACCAGCGTGCGGCAGACTGGGACAAGGGCTGATAGAGAGCAGACGTGTTCGCTAGGAACCTTATATAGTTTATCAGCAATAGTGTTGGCTAGGCTTTAGATTCCAATTAGTTAATAGTATCATTGTGTTCACCTCTTACCTGCATCTGTGAAACATACCATGTTGTTAATTATCCATGATGTATTCCGCTCGCAGAGCTTGTGTGTAAATAGCTCTAAATAAAAATGTATCCTTTTGTAAACCACACGAGTTATTGATTCGTGTTGTGCAAAAGTAGGGAGTCCTGAAATTACCTGTCGCAAGTAGGTTGTTGACACCCGGCATGCTTTCTCGCGGTGTGATTTTGATGCACGATAATGCTCCTCCGCATGTCGCAAAGATTGTGCAGGAAGCATTAGCAAGGAAGAAGTCGGATATTCTGCAAGATCCAGCCTATAGTCCTGATTTGTCATAATGTGATTTTCGTTGGTTCGGACCTCTACAATAAGCTCTCAAGGGGCAATGATCTCACACATATGCAGACGTAATGCACACGGTAAACACTTGGTTCAGTGAACAACCATAATCCTTTTTTGCCAACCTAAGATGCTTGCCTGAATACCTACGGCGAATTCTTCTGATCAACCCACGGTGCTCATTCAAAATGAATGTTTTGTTTAATTCTACCACACCATTTAATGTTTCATTCATGCTTTTGTAATAAAGACATTGGAACGGGTTTCAAATAAATGTCCCTAATACTTTTGATAAATCAAAAACAATTAGAGTACTATTCTGTTTCGGAGGCAATCTTATGTGAAAAGGCCAGACATCTCATTATGAAAATGCCTGGGACGAGTGCCAATGTACTTATTGATTTTAAGGCCAGCATATTATGGTTTCAAAAATCCAAAAGGCGCACTGACGTATACAGTGTAACAAGGAACGGCGAGGTTTGGAGTTCAGACAAGTCTGAGACCGACAAATAGTATTAAACACTATATTCATTCTCTTTGAGATGTGTTTTTGATGTGTATTTTGGAGTGCCTAGAACGAATTAATTGCATTTACATTGATTCATATAGAAATAAGTGCCTCGGGTTTCGTCGGTATCGGATTTCGCTGATTGTTGTCGGACGGATTATCGACGAAAATCGAGGTTTCACAGTATTTCCCTCTGTGATCAGCAAACGTCACCAGTTTTTCAATGCGTACTACGAAACCGGAATCGAATTTGCAGATTATCCGTAACGAGTGTTCCTTTTATGTTAATCAACTAACAGTTGTTGGTACCTCTTTTAAACTAGCAGTCGTCTAGAATAAAAAAAAAGATCATCATCATCACCGTCAACGACTCAGATGAATAATTAATAACAACAATGATAGAACGAATGAAACAGACTACTACTGAAATATAAACTTTGGACGTCGAGTCGAGGCAATATAAAAACAATCTAACAGTGTAAACAAAGAGACAAACACAGAGTCAAGTTAATGAGTAAATAAAACAGAATTTAAGTAAGTAAGTAAGTAAGAATGTAATATGTAATTAAGTAAGTCTGTTAACAACCATGTCAGAAATTAAGTAAACGCATTATATCAGCAAGTAAGTAAACACGTAAGGAAGTAAAGATGTAAGTATGTACGAACGTCAGTAAATACGAACGTAAGTAAGTAATTAAGAACGGAAGTAAGTAGGAACATAAGTAAGTAAGTATGCATCTGAGTAAGTAAGTTAGTAACGTAATATAAAAGTACAAAATTCTGATGCATTTCTGGATTCGTGAATTTGTGTCCAGTGACTTATGGTTGCCATCTTTCAACTCTGTTGTATCACATTTTCCTATTGATCATCGATAACAACAATAATTACCATATATCTACGATAGGTATCAAGTGATCCATCTTTCAAACAGTGGCACTGTTAAAACCATAAGATAATGGGAGCAACCAGTCAATGTATGGAAGAATGATGACCTGCGTATGTCTAATGGGGCCTGATTATCATTCAGAAAAATTTACTCATGATCATCTCACATAAGAATTAGATACGGCAGGAAAAGAATGAGTCTTAGAGGTAACTACCATGAACAGGCAAAGAGAGCAAAGAGATCCATGCATCGCTGTATAGAGTTAATGAAAATAGAGGACTCTGTGTACCACGATGAAATTACTTCTACAAAAGCCTTTACACTGAGTAGCCTGATGATATTGATGTTGATGATGATGATGGTGATGATGATGATGATGATGATGATGCGGTTGTGGATCTTAGAAAGAATGATAATTATGAAACTATGGATTAGTAGATAATCAATAGTTATTACTAACAAGTAACTTTGTATTTACACTTGTAATGTCCTTTTAAAACATATGAATGCATTACTAATATTCCCGAAGAGTCATTAATCAGTTCTCAAGCAATTGACGTGAAACGGTTCTCATGTTACAGGATGTAATGTAAATGGGACATGTTACGATAACGGAAATACCTACGTTTATAACTGTAACACCTACAGGTGCAATGCTACTCGGATTAACGGAGTAAACTACTATGGGGCTGAACTGATCACACAGCGTAAGTTGCATGTGTGTCTTAATGTCTTTCCCTTTAGGTACTTGGTTGGGTCCAGGGACAATGCGATTTATCAATCCTATGGAGGACACATTAACACCAAAGGTCTACCCAAGCCAGTCTGCATGCATGCTCTGGATTATGGTCTGGTTACATCGTACTGTGTTTCTCCGTGGGTTTGAATTTCTTGTATCTGTCTTGCACACCCCACAGTTTTGTGGAATTGGAGAGATGAAGGAAGAGCTATGTACCATAGTTTTCTTGTAGATGGTACTGTGGCACCGATATGAGATACTTGTCGCAACAGCCACCTCATGTCGATAGTTGCAACACTTCTTTCCACAATACAGGCGATATGAACACCAATCATGGGAACTTATAATGTGACATGAACTACTAGGTAAGTGTGACTCCTGTGAGAGATGATGAGCACATGCACAGAGCACGTACCTTACGACGAAAGCAAAACCGGAACACGAAAATCATAGTGTACAATTAAGAATGTTATAAATAACTTTATGATATTAATGAGTTATTCCACAGCATAACGAATGGATTTTTCGATCTCAGTGATCTTTATCAGGAATAACAGAACAAAATCTACAGAAAAAACATAAAATTATGAACATTAATTAACTATTAACAACGATAACGTAAATAGAAAATTTATTGGCATCAGATGCAACTAGGCTATTGCACGTGCTTCCTATCTATGAAGGCTGCCTAGAAGTTTAGCTGCGAAAGGTGTTTAATAAGAAAACGTGATGTCGAAGGTGTACAAACAGTTGTATGGACATATAGAATGGAGTCAGCAGAGTTATACAGTGTCATCTATAAAAGTATGTAATACCGCTGAATGTGTGCGTCACGAAAAGTTGATTAACTGGCTCTCAAATTTAAACCTAATTAAGCTGTTAGAGTAATGTGGCTTGAATTGTGTGGCTCACACATCGTTGCCTCCATTTTGATCAGAAGAAATGAAATGTTAGAGACAAGTTTGATGGAGTGTTGTATAATATCCTTAAGGTGTCGTTTAAAAGTCGACTTTTAAAAAAAAATCCTTAAGGTGTACCCTAAAGCGGGCGATTAGGCGGCTGCCAGTCTGTCCAATACGTTTCATGTTAAATTGATTGCAAACAATAATATATATTAGACTGCGGGATATGCATGTAAATGAGTATAGATGCCTAGACGACTGCTTGAGGAAAGGTAATTCCCCAGACCCGGAGCCAGATAACACTAGAGTAGGAAAAAAAAAAAAAACTACAGCTATTGGTGAAGTAGGTATAGAAGTGATAACAACATTGTTGAATGATGTCTACAATAGTGTGTGTGTGTGTGTGTGTGTGTGTGTGTGTGTGTGTGTGTGTGTGTGTGTATGTATGTATATATATATATATATATATATTCCAATACCAATTCCAATTTCTGGTACAAGTGCAAAGTTTATCTTTCGTACTTTGGGCTGATTGTTGTCAGCTTCCCGGTTTTTGATGGGTTGATTGCGTTCGTTTCTTTCTTGCTGAGGTTTTTCATGTCTGGACCTAGTCGCGCACTTGTTGAGGCCTGGAGTAATTGGTTACCCACTCCGTCGTATGGTGCTATTTCCTTCAGGGAGATGTACCAGTTGTCGTCTGTCCTGGTGTTCCTCCAATTTGCCCGTCGTGAGTTACATTCGAATCTTCTCGGCGTTCGCCAGTCAGATCTTGGTGGTGAACGATATCGTTCTTCCTCTGTTGCTTCTTCTTCTGTTTGTGCCTTTGTATCCTTTGGTTCGGGTTTGGCTGTCTGGAACTTGAGCAGTTCAAGTATCTTATCCATAGTTTCTTCTTTACATCGTTTCACATCTTGTACGTTAGATAGCTGTTCATCCGTCTCAGCCTTTATGGCAGCCATTCGAGAGTCATCCTGTTCTATCTTCTGCTGCACTTGCTTCATTTCGTGGAGAATGCGCTGAACGGCCGTTATCTGTTTTTCTTGCTTCTTGTGTTTTTCCTCTTCCCTGCTTGATAGCCTTTCTTCTGTCTCAGCCTGTATAATCGCCATTCGAGCGACATCCTGCTCGATCTTCTGCTGGACTTTCTTCGTTTCGTCCAGGATGCGCTGAGCGGCTGTTATCTGTGTTTCTTCCTCCATGTTTTCAAGATGGCGACGGACGGTCGTGTTGTTTTGTGTTCGTTAACTTTTTCGTGTAGGGGATGGATTTATTCATCTCTTGCGTGTAATTGGTGTGCCAGGATGTAAAACCAGGAGTTTCTACTCAAGATCTGCGCGGGTGCTACGGAGTTCGTGCATCGAGCGAAGCCATCCTTGAGTGAATTTTCAGCAGCGTATGTGGTTATCAGCAGTCTGTGTTTACGTTTTTTCAACATGGCGGAAGAACGTGTTTTTTCCGAGCGGTGAGCAGTCAACATAACGAAGCGGCGTGGTAGCCGTGCAGGGACAAAGAAGCAAGGTAAGCGCGGTGGTTTGAGGCGTTTTAGACTCAAGTGTCACCGTCTAGGACTCAGGAATATCCGTATTCTATATTGGAACTGTGCCAGTGTAAAACAACGGGGCTCTATTTTAGAAACCCTAGTTTACAGGAACGACATTGTAGCACTCCAGGAGACGAGACTGGGCGATCAGCTACTCCGAATTGCCGGCTTCAAATGTTTCTACAACAGACGACATCTGGGAACGGCGATTCTCGTTCGCGACAGCATGGTGGCTTCAGAGCTAGACATGTCCAGTTGGGACAGTGACGATATACAAATACAGGCGTTGAGAGTTCATTCCAGTATACCATTCGTGTTGGTTAATGTTTATGCCCGCAATGCGAGTATGGACGCCCAGAAGTGGCAGTGCTTAAGTGGCATATTAGGCCACGAGAGAAATGTTATTTTCTGTGCTGACTTCAACGCTAAAGGCAGAGCATGGGGAAACACTTCCTCCAATACACAAGGGGAGGAGCTCGAGACTGCACTGGAAACCATCGACCTGGTTTGTATTAACAGTGGCATCAGGACAGCAAGCCGTCCAGGCGATGAGGACAGTGCTATTGATCTGGCGCTAGTTTTACCTTCACTCACTACAGTGTGTAGATGGGGTGTCCTAGGACACCATGGCAGCGACCACCACCCGTGCAGCATATTGGTGGAGAAAGGCAGAACCAGGCAGCACAAGCTAAAGGTAAAGACGTTCCAGTATGACAGTACAGGGCAAGATGTGGTGAGTAAAATAAGACGTGACAAGCGCAGAACGTTTCAGGGCAGGAAAAAAAGCTGGGAGCAGCCACCGTGGTGGAGTTTCGAGGTGGAGAAGGCTTGGGTGGATAAGCGTAGTGCTGTAAGGAGATGGCAAAATGCCAAGAAGAACAGCTGGTCATCCTAGTCCCTGCTTGCACTTAGAAAGAGAGATGCACACAAAAGTAAGCTATTTAAAAAAACTGGTCAAGGTGGTTAAAATCGAAAAATGGGCAGAGGTGTGTCAAAGAGTAAGCACAGACAAGTCACTGAAATTGTTCTGGCGACTACATAAAAGCATGAGTGGTGTAGTCAAGAATAAGAGCATTTCTGACTTCCAAGGTGCTGACCTCACCTGGCAGAGGACTGACGAGGACAAGGGCAAAGCCCTCTTTGAACGCTACCTTGAGCAGAGCAACCAGACAGACATGGGAGGCCGAAATCTGGCCAAGGAGGTCACCTCAGACAGATGCAAGGCCCAGAACATTTCGGATGAAGACACAGTGACAGTGAAAGAAATCAAGGCTGTGCTTCGACGATCAAAAAACAGTGATCCAGGTCCTGATGGCATAAGATACGACGACATAAATAGGTGTACCGAAAATGAGCTAGAGAAACTAGCAGACATGTACAACAACAGTATAGGGAGTGCTAGCATCAAGAAGGAATGGTTACACAGCTATCTGATTCCCTTGCCGAAGCCTGATAAAGACCACAAAAAAATTCAGGGATATCGAATTATAACCATGCAGAATACAATAGGCAAGCTGCTGGAGAAGGTAATTGCCAGGAAAATATCAAGCCAACTAGAGAGGCAAGGTGTTTTCCCACCTACCCTGGGTGGGTACCGTCCAAAAAGAGAAACCTGGACCAATGCAGCAGTCTTTGCCCATGATGTCTATGAAGGTTTCCACTCAGGCACTGAAACCGTTGCTGCAGCGATTGATCTTGAGGACGCATACAACAGAGTACCACTGGATTTTTTAATGTTTCAGCTTCTTGAACTAAACGTAAGTCCATTCCTCCTTAGCTGGATCGCTGCAGCCCTCTACCAACGGAAAGTAGTTTTTAGATGTGGCAGTTGGACTTCGGAACCAACAACAATATATCCTGGCCTACCACAGGGATCACCATTATCTCCGGTACTGTTCAACGCCTACACAGTGAGAATCACCAGTGAGGAGATCACTTGACCTGGCAGGACATTGTCGTATGCCGATGATGTTTTAGTGTATCGTCAGGGTAAGGATAGAGAGGAGGTTGCTGTGGAACTACAAACCGAACTCAATCGCATAAGTACTTGGTGTGATGAAGCTGGGGCAATGGTCAACCCAACAAAGGCAACAGTGACTTGGTTCTCGTTGAATAATCATATTGTCAACAATCCAACATCAACTGTAATGCTGTGTTCAGAGACGGTGGAAAGAACGCAGGCAATGAATTACCTGCGGATACGGTTTGATCGAAGCCTTGCTTATAATGTGCACATAGACCAGGTGATAACAAAGACCAAGCGGGGTTTGGCAGCGATGCGAGTGATGGCGGCAGCAAACTGTGAGCAGCGCCATCTATGTCTTCTGTACGAGGGGCTGGTCATGTCTGTTTTGGAGTATGCAATGGCAATCCTGACTCTCAGCCATAAGCAGATAGAAAGGATGGAAAGGATACATAATGAAGCTATGCGCATTATTCTTGGATGTACAAGAGATACAGCATGCAGGGCGATGCGCTACCTTCTTGATTTTCCAACCATTGAAGAGAGAGTACAAGTTTGCAGGGCACGCGCCTACCTCAGAATTAACGCAAACACACAACATCCACTGCATAGTGATATTAGGAAGGTGAAGGGCAGCAGGTTAAAAAGAGGACGGTCGTGGATGGGTCAAGCCGAAGACATTCTTCAGCAGGTGTGTTCACTTGAGGACTTAGAACCTGGCGAGGTGTGGGTGCAAGTGCCAACAGACTTCTGCACATCCTTTTCAGTTTGCATCCAACTAGATAGAAAATGCAGACAAGAAAATCCGGCTGCTGTGGAAGCTGAAGTACAAGCGTTGATTTTCGAGAATTCGCTAGACGGTGACGCGGTCATCTACACAGATAGGTCGGTCGTTCGACATGTGAGAAGCTCATGGGCCTTTACAGCTCGGACCGGAGGTAGAATTGTGAAGGAGGACTCTGGTGCTTTCACTGAAACCACAAGTAGCCTGACCATGGAAGTCATGGCAGTAAGTAAAGCAATAACATGGCTCGAGACACAGACATTCACTGGGGCTTGTTTCCTTAGCGACTCAATTAACATGATCAAGAGGATAGAGGAGGGGTCGATCCGAAGAGAATGGTTGCTGCCTCTGAAGCGGTCTCGGCTGGCAAAGATTAGTTTCATCTTCGTGCCAGGTCATGCGGGAGTACAAGGAAATGAGCGGGCTGACAAGCTCGCAGGTGAGGCTACTGTGGAGGGCTGACGCGCCATGGACCAGGCTGACATTCTGAATGCTCTACGAGAAGTGAGACTTTTGCGAGAACCAAGTGATGACTGTGAATCTACAACAATGGCCAGACTGCGGGAGCAGCAAATTAAAAGAGGGGTGGCCAAACAAGAACACTACGCAGTAAGCCAAAGAAGATTGATAAACCAACACAGAACTGGCGTCGTTAGCCGCTACACGCTGCGGGATTTGCTGAGGAGGTGATCCGAGCACTTATGGACTGAATGGTTCGATGTGCAACGAGGATGATCTGTCGACTAACTAACTAACTAACTAACTTCCTCCATGTTTGTGAACATTGATCGCAGGTCCTTCAGTTGGCCTTCCAATTGTACTTTGTCACTTTTGGTGAGTTGATTGGTGGCCTCATACTGCCTGCTAGCTTCTTTATAGGGCAGGTTAGTCTTGATGGCGATCTTCATAGCTTCCTTGCTCTCCTGGTAGCAGGGGCAGCCGAGGTACCTGGCGCCGTGGTTGCGAAGGCGGTTGGCGCACTTTCTGTTAGTGTTAGGCCTCCTGAAAGTCTTTGTCTATCTTTGCATGTTGGCACTGACTGTATGGATGAGGTCCAGAGCAATATCTGCAAACTTCAACCTCACTCTTGCAGGTGGCACGGGTGTGCCAAAACTTCTGGCACTTAGAGCACTGCGGCACTCTAGGTATGTAGTGCTCTGGAACTTGGTCTCTCTTGTCCCATCTGATGTATTGAGGGATCACTCGGTCCTCCGATGCTACTCTGACGACTGTGGAGGGGATGTTGTTCTTTCCGATGATCCTCTCGGCACTGGTGATCTTGAGTTTCTTGTTCTTCCTTGTCAGCATCTTCCTGATCAGGTCGTTAGTGAGATGGGTCTTGACACATTTAATGACCCATCGTTTCACCATGCTGTGTCGGGCGGCTTTAAATAATACATCGTGGCGTAGCTGTATGGTGGCTTTCTCCTCTTGTATTATCTTCTGGATAAGTGCTGTGGTTTTTTTTTTTTTTTTTTTACTGATGGAGACCACTATTCCATCAGGTGTCTTGCGCAGATGGTCGATGCTGTGTCTTCCCAGCTCGTTTTCCAACAGACTGATTATCTTGTCTGTTGGTAGCGCAGACAGTTTAGCTTCCCCCACGCTTGTCTGTTTAAGCAGTATTCTACCGGTGAAGTCCTCAGATGTTGCTGTTATTTCCTCCTGTGTGGATTTCACTGGAAGATTGGGCTGCAACTTCTTCGTGCTGGTTGGAACTTCCCGACTGCTGCTGGCTTGAGTTGTGGTTTCTTTATCAACTGGAACGGCTTCAGCTGGTATAGGAGCCGGACTGCTGCTCGTAGATATAGGCTCAGCAGTCGTAGCGGCCTTCCTCGCCTTTACCTTCTTCTTCCCGGCTGCATATAGCGCATGTCTCTGCGCGGCAAATTTAACGCGAGGCATCCTCTCCAATTTCCATTCCCGTTGCTCGTCTGTGTCTGAAGCTCGTCATGATTTTTTTTTCTTTCCTGTAAAAACTAAAAATTGATCTTAAACTTAATAACTATTTCTGTTGGATCCGCGGGAGTGAGAACAACTTCTGTACAAAATTTCAACTCAACCGGATGGACCGCTCGGGAACGCATACAGGACACACACAGAAACAAACATTCTCTTTTATATATATATATGTAGTAGAAGATATGGAAATATGACTAAAATATTGGAAGGGAACTATAATTATTTCAATAACTAAAAAGGGCAACCTGAAACTACTGAAGGTAAACTTGCCAAGATATCACGAACACCCAATAAATGCTGGGTTGACTGCGGCGTACTTCAAAGGATATGCATCATTCTTTCTCTTCAAAAAAAAAATTGCATTATTCAGCGTAGTAATTAATAAAAGAATAAAATATTTTACGTGATGTCGAAGAGAAATTAAAAAAAAAAAATTATAAACTTTTCACGAATCTAAAATAGATCCTTTAATTTTATGAAAACTTTCAAGATGCCTTAAAGATTTTATCAATTTGTTTCTAACGCATATGACTGTAGATAACTTCTTTAAAATTTTATGAAACTTTAAGAAAAATGAAACAATTATTTTAATTACATAATATAGCCTTGACATTGTCAAATCCTAACTTGCTGTCCCTCGACCATGACATGGTTACATCCTAACTTGTCTCTTCCAGGACCGTGACATGGTAACATCCAAACTTGTCTCTCCCTGGAATATGATCTGGTTATATACTAACATGTCTCTCCCTCGTCCAGGACATGGATAAATCCTAACTTGTTTCTCCCTGGACCATGACATCGTTACATCCTAACTTGTCTCTCCCTGGACCATGACATGGTTACATCTTAACTTGTCTCTCCCTAGACCACGACATGGTTACATCCTAACTTGTCTCTCCCTGGACCATGACATGGTTACATCCTAACTTGTCTCTCCCTGGACAATGACAGGGTTATATCCTATATTTTCTCTCCCTGGACAATGACATGTTTGCATCCTAATTTGTCTCTTCAAGGACCATGATCTGGTTACATCCTAACTTTTCTCTCCCTGGACCATGATCTGGTTACATCCTAACTTGTCTCTCCCTAGACCATGATCTGGTTACATCCTAACTTGTCTCTCCCTAGACCATGATCTGGATTCACCCTAAATTGTCTCTCCCTGGACCATGACATGGTTACATCTTACCTTGTCTCTTCCTGGAACATAACATGGTTAAATCCAATCTTGTCCCTCCCTGGACCATAAAATGGTTACATCCTAACATGTCTCTCCCTGGACCATGACAGGATTACATCCTAAATTTTCTCTCCTTGGACCACGACATGGTTACATCCTAACATCTATCTCGTTGGAACAAAACAAGGTTACATCCAAACTTGTCTCTCCCTTGACCATAACATGGTTATATCCTAACTTGTCTCTCCCTGGACTACGATCTTGTTACATCCTAACATGTCTCTAACTTGACAAGGACTTGGTTACATCATAACTTGTCTCTCCCTGGACCATGACAGGGTTATATCCTATATTTTCTTTCCCTGGACAATGACATGGTTACATCATATCTTGTCTCTCCCTGGACCATGACATGGTTACATCATAACTTGTCTCTCCCTGGACCATGATATGGATTCATCCTAAATTGTCTCTTCCGGGACCATGACATGGTTACATTTTACCTTGTCTATCCCTGGACCACAACATGGTTACATCCTAACTTGTCTCTCCCTTGACCATGCCGTGGTTACTTCCTAACTTGTCTCTCCCTTGACAATGCCGTGGTTACACCCTAACTTGTCTCTCCTTAGACATTGACATCGTTACTTCCTAACTTGTCTCTCCCTTGACCATGCCGTGGTTACACCCTAACTTGTCTCTCCTTAGACATTGACATGGTTACTTCCTAACTTGTCTCTCCCTGGACCATGACATGGTTATATTCTAACTTGTCTCTCCCTGGACTATGATCTTGTTACATCCTAACATGTCTCTCCCACGACCAGGACATGGTTACATCCTAACTTGTCTCTCCCTGGACCATGACATGGTTATATCATATCTAGTCTCTACCTGGGCCATTATAGGGGTACATCCTAACTTGTCCCTCCCTAGGCATTGACATGGTTAAATCCTGACTTGTCTCTCCCTGGACAATAACATGTTTACATCCTAACTTGTTTCTCCCTGAACTATGATCTTGTTACATCCTAACATGTCTCTCCCACGACCAGGACATGGTTACATCCTAACTTGTCTCTCCCTGGACCATGACATGGTTATATCCTAACTTGTCTCTCCCTGGACCATGACATGGTTATATCCTAACTTGTCCCTCCCTGGGCCATGACATGGTTATATCCTAACTTGTCCCTCCCTGGACCATGACATGGTTATATCCTAACTTGTCTCTCCCTGGACCATGACATGGTTATATCCTAACTTGTCCCTCCCTGGACCATGATATGGTTATATCCTAACTTGTCTCTCCTTGGACCATGACAAAGTTACATCCTATTTTGACTCTAACTTGAAAATGATCTTGTTAATCCTAGCTTATTTCTCCCTGGACCATGACATGGTTACATTCTAACTTGTCTATCTCGGGGCCATAATCTCGTTTTATCCTATCTTGTCTCTCCCTATACCATTATCTAGTTACATCCTAACATTTCTCTCCGTGTGTCATGATCTTGGTACATTCTTACATTTTACTCCCTAAGCTATGATTTTGTTACATCCCAACTCGCTCCTTGGAACATGAACTTGTTGCATCCTAACTGTTCTTTCCGTGAACCATGATCTTGTTACATCCAAAATTTCTCTCCCTGGACCATGATCTGTTTACATCTCAACTTGCCTTCACTGGTTAATGATCATGTTACATCCCAACTTACATCTCTCTTGGCCATGATATGGTAACATTCCAACGTGTCTCTCCAAGGGCCATGATCTTGTTGCATCCAAACATATATCTCCCTGGGGCATGATCTGGCTACATCCTAACTTGCCTCTCCCTGGGTCATGATCTGGTTACATCCTTGCATTCCTCTCCCGGGGTCATGATCTGGTTACAACCTACTTTTTACTCTGTGTCATGATCTGGTGCCATCCTAAATTTTTCTCCCTAGGCCATGATCGTGTTACATCCTAACTTCCTTCTCCCAAAGTCATTATCTGGATACCTCCTAACTTTTCTCTGCCTGGGTCATGACCTGTCTGGTTACATCCTATCTTTTCTCCCCATGGATCAAGATTTTTTTTTACATCATAACTTTCCTCTCACTCTTTCAAAGTCTGTATTGCATCCTCACGATTCTTTCCCTGGGTCATGATCTGATGACATCCAAAGTTTTCTCTCCCTGGAATCATGATCATTTTACATCCTAACTTTTCTCTCTCTGGATCATGATCTATTTGCATCCTAACTTTTCTCTCTCTGGGTCATGATCTGGTTACATCCTAACTTTTCTCACTCTGGACCATGATCTTGTAACATTCCAACTTGTCTCTCCCATGGCCATGAACTTGTTACATCCCAACTTGTATCTCCCTGGCTCATGATTTGGTTACATCCTAACTTGCCTCTCCCTGTGTCTTTATCTGGTTACATCGTAACTTGCCCCTCTCTGGGTCATGAACTTGTTACATCCTAAATTGCCTCTCTCTTGGTAATGATCTGGATACATCCTAACCTTTCTCTCCTTGGGTCATGATCTGGTTACATCCTCCATTTTCTCTCCATTGCTTACATCATAACTTGCCTCTCCCTGTTTCATAATCTGTGTTACATCCTAACGTTTCTTTCCCTGGGCCATGCTCTGATTACATCCTAACATTTCTATCTCTGTGTCATGATCTATTTGCTTCCTAACTTTTCTCACCCTGGACCATGATCTTCTAACATTCCAACTTGTCTCTCACGGGGTCATGATCTGGTTACATCCTAACTTTCTCTCTTCACTATCATTTTTTCACTACCATTTTACACTGTGTGAGTGAGAGAGTGGGTGAGAGAGTGAATGAGAAACAGTGTGAGTGAGAGAGTGAGTATGAGACAGAGAAAGTGAGAGAGTGTATGCGCGTGTGCTTGCAAGGGTGAAAGAGTAAGTGAATGTCTGTGTACACGTATGTGTGAGAGATTGAGTGAGAGAATGAGTTAGTGTGAGAGAGAGGTTTTGTTGTGTGTATACCTGTCTGTGTGAGAGAGTGAGAAAGTGAGTGAGTGAGTGAGTGTGAGTTAGAGAGCCGCCGGGTAAGTAAGTAAGTAATTGAGAGTGAGTTAGTGAGTGAGGGGGAGAATTTGTGAGTATGTGTGCATGAGCGTGAGTGAGTGTGAGAGCGAGTAAGTGTGCAAGAGAGAGTGTATGAGAAGTTAATGAGTGGGAGAGAGTGGGCGAGTGTGTGTATGTCTGTGTACTTGTCTGTGCGAGTAAGAGAGTGAGTTAGTGGGGTTTAGAGAGTAAATGAGTGAGTGAGGGGGTGAGATTATGTAAGGCAGCGTGTATGTGTGAGTAAGTGTGTGGGTGAATGGGTTGGCGTGTACGTGTGTTCATGTGTGTGTATGCGTGTGTTTACGTGTGTGTATGTGGGTATATGTGTGTGCACGTCTGAATGTGCGTGTGGGTGTGTATATGTAAGTGTGTTAAATGTGTGTTTGTATGTGTGCTTGTGTGTGTATGTTTATATGTGTGTTTATGTGTGCGTACATGTGTGCGTGTGTTTATATTATGTGCGTATGTATATGTGTGTATGTGCGTATATATATATATATATATATATATATATATATATATATATATATATATATATATATGTATATGTTCGTGTATGTATGTCCATGTTTGTGTGTATTTGTGCATGAATGCAGTGTATGCGAGGGAGTGTGTATTTGTGTGTGTGTGTAAGTATGTGTGTATGGGTGTGAATGTGTGTATGTGTGCGATGGGATATGCGTGTATTTGCGTGTGTATATTGTGTGTATGCTCGTGTATGCATGTGTATATGCGAGGGAGTGTGTATCTGATAGCGAGAGGGTGTGTGTCTGTCTGTGTGTGAGTGAGAGTGAAAGAGAGTGTGATATTGAGTAAATGAAAGATGGAGCGAGTGACTTAATGGGTGAAATAGTGATTTCGTGAGAGAGAGAGAGAGAGAGAGAGAGAGAGAGAGAGAGAGAGCAAACGAGAGAGAGAGAGAGAGAGAGAGAGAGAGAGAGAGAGACAGTGGAAGAATGGATCTGTTAATGTGTGTATATGTGTGCACGCATTGTTTGTGAGTGTCTATGGGTGTGTGTTGGTGAGAAGAGAGAGAGAGAGAGAGAGAGAGAGAGGAGAGAGAGAGAGAGAGAGAGAGAGAGAGAGAGAGAGAGAGAGATTTAAGCGCACGCATATGATGTAACATGCTATTCCATATATGTTGTGTATTCTTATGTTCATATTACCATTTTGAATGCCAATTGATGTTATAATTTATAACATGAACACATGTACATCACTGCAGAATGGGTGAGAGAATTAGGGAGTATGAGTGAGACAGACAGAGAGAGAGAGAGAGAGAGAGAGAGAGAGAGAGAGGGGGGGAGAGAGCGTTTAATGCACGCATGTCCTGTAATATGCTATTCCATATTTTTTTGTGTATTTTCATCTTTCACATTATCATTTTGTATGTATGACACTTGATTTTATCCTGTATAATATAACATTACTTTAATGTGAGCGAGAGCGTTAGCTATTGGGGGAGGGGGGGAGAGAGAGAGAGAGAGAGAGAGAGAGAGAGAGAGCGAGAGAGAGAGAGAGAGAGAGAGGAGAGAGAGAGAGAGAGAGAGAGAGAGAGAGAGAGAGAGAGAGAGAAAAGAGATAGAGAAAAGAGAGAGAGAGTTGAATTGCATCACTAATTTTTAAGTTACAAAATGTATATGCACAATTTTTCTCCATTTTCTTTACAATTTTGCGACAATGCTCACGACAATCGTCACTGTATGTGTGTGTAAAGTGTGGGAGTTTTATCATAATAGTAGGTTGGGGGATGGGGGGATGTGTGTGTGGGTGGATTCGTGATGTGTGTGGGTGGTTTCAGAATGTGGGGTGGGTGGGGTGGGATTGTGTGGGTGGGTGAGGGATTTGTGTGTGGGTACGTATGGGTTGGCAGGGAGATGTGTGTGTGTGTGTGTGTGTGGGTGGGGATGTGTGTTTGGCTTGGTGGCTGTGGGTGAGTTGGTGGAGGAGGATATGTGGGTGGATGATTGATGGTAGGTTATGGAATGGGTGAGGGATATATGTGGGTGTGGGGAGATGTGGGTGTGGGGATATGTGGTGGATGGGAGATGTTTGCAGGTCGGGGTGATTGTGGGTTTGGGGATGTGTGTGTGGGTGAGGGATGTGTATGGGTATGGGATGTTTGGGTAGATGGGTGGGGAGTGTGTTTGTGGATGAGATATGTGTGGGTGAATGGCTGTTGGGGGTGTGTGTGGGTTGGGGGAGTGGTGCATGATGGTTATGGGTGATGAATTTGTTGATGTGTGTGTGGGTGGGGGGTATGTATGGTTGAGTGGGTGTGTGTGTGGTTGGATGGAAGATGTATGTGTGGGTAGTGAGGGTGATTGTAGTTTGGGGATTTGTGGATGGATAGGAGATGTGTGTGTGGGTGAGAGATGTGTCTTTGAGATGTGTGTGGGTGTGGTGTTTTGTGGGACGGGAGCTGGGAGTGGATAAAGGATGTGTGTGTGGGTGGGAGATGTGTGTTTAGATGGGTGGTTGGGGTGTGTGAGTGTGGGTGGGTAGATAGGAGATATATGTGTTGATGAGTGGGTGAGGGATGTGTGGGTGTTAGTGGTTGAGGGATGAGTACGTGTGTCTAGGAATGTGTGTGGGGATGAGTGTATGGTTTGGGGATGTGTGCGTGGGTTGTGCGTGGATGGGAGGTGTGTGTTTGTGAATGGGGGATGTGTTGGTGGGTGGGATGGATGTGTGTATGGGTGTGGCGATTGTTCGTGGGTGGGGATGTGTGTGTATACGGATAGGTGTGTGTGGTTAAGGGATGTGTGGCTGGGGGATGGGTGGGTGGAGGATGTGTGGTTGGGTAGAGAATATGTGGGTGGGTGATTGTATATGAGTAAGGGTGTGTGGTTAAGGGATGTTTGGTTTGGGGATGGGTGGGTAGAGGATGTGTGGGTACGTAGAGGATATGAGGGTGGGAGAGTGTGTGTAGGTTAGGAGATGGTGGGGGATGTGTGTATTGCTCAGGATCTGTGAGTGGGCTGGGGGAGATGGGAGATTATGTGGTGGGTTCGGAATTTGTGTGTGGGTAGGTGCGGGATGTGTGAGTTGACGGGAAGATGTGTGGTGTCGAGGGGGTGTGTGGCTGAGGAATTTGTGTTTGGCTGGGTGGTTGGAGGTGTGTAGGTGGAGGAGGATATGTGGGTGAGTGATTGTTGGTGGGTAATGGGACGGGTTGAGGATATGTGAGTGGGTTGGGGTGTGTCTAGGTGGGTAGATGTGTGTGGGTGTTTGGATGTGTATGGGTGGGGGATGTGTGGATTGAGGAATGTATGTGCGATTGGGGTGTGGGTGGATGGGATGTGTGGTGGGTGAGAGGTGTGTGTGGGTGGGGAGATGTGTAGGTGTAGGGATGTGGTGGATGGGTGGGGGCATGTATGTGTGTGTTGGTTATGTATGTGGTTGAATGGAGGAGTTGGAGTGAATGGGGGATGTGTGGTTGGGTGGTGGATGTGTCACATAACATAGTAATTTGCATTGTTTATGTTTAAGAAATTCATGTGGCAATGTTTTTTCCTATGCACTGTTGATGAAAGAAAGATGAGTGATTGGAAGGGCCGAATGTAAGACGGGCCTGCGTGCCCAATTTGTTACCCTTTGAAAATAAAGTATGTTCGTTCGTTCGTTCGTTCGTTCGTTCCCTGGATCATGATCTAATTACGTCCTAAATTGTCTCTCCCTGGTCATAATCTGGATACATCCTAACTGTTCTCCCCCTGGGTCATGATCTGGTTACATCCTTACTTTTCTCTCCATGGAGGGGGTTGCGGGGTCTCGATGTATGGTGTCCGCCTCGAGTGCTGGATTTCCCGGGTTCAAGCCCTGGTGAGGACCGGGATTTATTTCACGTGGACATATGGTATTAAAATTTCCCCTGGTCTCTGGGTAGTGAGATCGGACGCCCGTGTGTATTCTTGCGCACGTAAAAAATCCCTTGTCAGTTGGAAATCGAAAAAGAGTAGCCTAACGGTGCTGCCCTGGCAAAAAGTATTTCAGGATAAACGCCGGTGCTACGGTGTTCGTGCACTGAGCTGAGTTGCTCCAGATTCAGGTTTGAGTTATGAGGAGAACGGAGCACTTTTGCGTTACACTCGTGTGTTGTGATGTTGATCCATCGACTAAACTAAACTACCTAAACTTTTCTCTCCATACGTCATGATCTGGTTACATCCTAACTTTTCTCTCCTTGGGTCATAATCTGGTTACATCCTAACTTTCCTCTACCAGGGTCATGATCTGGTTACATCATAACTTGCCTCTCCCTGTTTCATAATCTGTGTTACATCCTAACGTTTCTTTCCTTTGGCCATGATCTGATTACATCCTAATGTTTCTCTCTCTCTGGGCCATGATCACTGGGTTCACGTTAAACAGAGACATCTATTGGATCCATCGATTCCCACACTCGATCACTCCGTCGCTGCCTTTTTAAAAAAAAATGTTGCATATCCCTTAAAGGACGTTGCAGTCAATATCAGCATTTTCAGCTGCTGTTGATGTACTAGGCAAGCTTTTACGTTCAATAGTTTGCCACTGCTTTCTGAACGATCGGCTCACATACCCCCGTAAGTTCCTAGAGCGGCGCGAACCTCTGCAGATTCTCGCAGCTGCTGTTTTCCCCACGTGTATTTACTGGATTACGAACAATGTCGCTAACCCCTTGGCCACCTAATGATATCACCTAATTAAAAGAAACAAAATTGCTCCCCGTCGGGGCACCGAGCCTCGGTTACCCGCGTGACAGGTGGAGATACTTACCACACTTTGGTATTCTACGGAGGACAATATATCAACTCCAAAAAACATTAATAATATAGTCAAACACATGTCCCGATGCCGTCACGTACGTCGCGTGACCAGCCGAAATTGCGAATAACATTCGGTATTATTCACAATTCTTCTTCTTCTTCTTCTTCTTCGTTCATCCGGAGTTTTTTTTTTCCGGATGTGATTGCGTTGTGCCTGTTTACAGCAGAGCTGCGTTCTTGCGCCGTTAGGCCGACACATCCGACTTCTGCGGGCATTTGTTGACCGGGTTAACCTTCCCGGGTTATTCACAATTCGATTGCGAATAATCGCTTCTCACTACCTTAAATTAACTGTCATTTAAATTATGAATGTGACCAACTGAACTAATCAGGCTGGTCATTACATTTTTGCACGATGCACTGACATTTCCAAGAGATTGTCAGCCTTGTCCGACAAGAACTTTCTAGTTGGAACATTTCCTTGGGTTCCGGCTCGAACATGCCCTGGGCTCCTACGTTTTAGCTATCATTTGTGAACTACCAAGATATGTGTGAATAATATCATGTATGTGTGTATATATGCACACAGAGTGTATGTGGGTATGGCAAGACGAATGTCTCATCAGACTTCTCGCGACAGTCCTATATTTTAGACTCTCTGCACGCACTCATTGACCATGTCGTACATACTTTCCAGAAAATATCTTGACACCGATTTTAGTTTGAACAGACATAAGAGTATGAGTATAATCTCAATGCCAACATTTCCGCTTCGCATCAGATTACGACAATTTCCTATTACGCCAATGTGTCTGATTTATATTATCAAACATTAGATAATTCATGTTGTATATTGTTCCTCTTTTCCTGAATTTAGATTGCATGGATTACATTGGATTGTGCCACCCACCGGGCGAAACTTTCCGCTATTTCATGACCGACCACTACTACAACAACTGCACCTGCATATTTTATCGGCGCGGCCAAGTTCCGAGTTACATCTGCATCTCCTCAGATGACTAAAGACCTTAAGACTAGGCCTCTTTAAAAAAAAATATCTTTCTTACAACACACACACACACACACACACACATATATATATATATATATATATATATATATATATATATATATATATATATATATATATATATATATATATATATATATATATATATATATATATATATATATATATATATATATATATATATATATATATATATATATATATATATATATATATATATAAGTATTGAATTTATTTTGGAAGTTGGCTGCTTGCATGTAATCTAGTTATATGGCCGAATCATGTGAATCACTATCTCGTAATAAGCAGATTACTAACTCTGGCATCATCATACAGCAGACCCGTAGCAGAAGGTCGCTCTCATCACGGGCTGCCGAACAGATGCTCGATCATGTGTCAACTCACATGCCTCATGCATGTACATGCCATTGGTGTCTTTCATGTCTTGTATTCAACTTTCTGTCTTGTCTTTTAAAATTATGCCTACTATGGGTTCTTTTTCAACCAATGCGATGTTTAATATCGTCAACAATTTCCGTCTCTGAGACATGACCCTGTTGATGTGCCAGTTGTCTTCCATGTTCAGATCTTGCCAAATGTCAGTATCTCTCTTCTTCTTTGTCCACGGTATTTTACGAATGTGTCTGTATGTCGTAGTAATCCTTTATTACTTTAGTGTTGTAACTGGAGTGAGGAGAAAAAAAACACCCACATTTTAATTAACCCAATATTATTGTCCTAGAGAAACCACCAGAATCCGACAAAAAAACTCCTTCAGTCAGTAGACACCTTCTTCTCACTCTTACTCACCCCTGGATTATGCCCCCTCTCTTTCTTCCCCAACATAACATACTTGACAACTCTAACTTCAAAAAATAAATATAAGAAATTTATTAAAGCAAAGAGTATATATGGGAGAAGTGTGTGTTTGTGTGTAATGCGTAAAATGTGTGTCGAATATTCAAAGGTGTATGTAGAATCAGACCAGTGAATCAGGAGACAAGTCAATTGCATCACTGTGCTGAGCACACAACAGCACCATGTATTCCGGACAGAAAACCTCACCCAGATGATGTTCTCCGGCCACGTGACGACATTCTCCGATATTTCTCGAACACTCAGGACGCTGGTCATCAATGATCTACAATGTCCAATCTTGCTCTTCACTCTAGCACACACTATGAATTTACTCCGTTCAATAATGTTCGTTGATCAGAGAATCTTTCAAAATGTCTTAATTGTCACCTGGGAAAATCTAAAGGTTCATAAGTCACTGGTTATGAGATTTCCCCCATATTAAAAAATAAACAACCTATTAATGTTCCAGGTAGTTATGTATATTGGTATATGTGTTATTTATAGTGTTCTGAATCTTCGGTGATGTAGCATATCACTCAAGACAAAATCACACATATATTCATCAAGTCCTGCTCAGCAGAATCCAGGTTTCTGCAGACCAACTAGGTTATGAGCCCAGTGTACAAGCCTCTCAGTAACCTCTGTCTTCAATCCGTGAGCCATCACTTTCTATAACTTTGATACTAACTTTTGGTAGTATATTGTAGCACCATCAAGTGAAACCTGTTGAATAGAGAATACCCAGGTGAGAGCAACTAAATTCTCACCTTAATTAGGTGAGTGTAGGCCGATAGCAGCACTCAGATCTATAATAGAGAACCGAACTCATTCATACGACCACATAGCTCATCACATTGGTCTGAGACATGGCAAAACAAGGAAAGATTAAAGGAAACGGATAGAAACCCAGCAGATGCCCTACTGGAAGATCCTACCATTTCACATTCCCTTCATCCCTCCCAACCATCTTCATTTTCTCTAATTATTATCCCACTACATTGTCCTTAACTCCCTGAGTTAAATGATATATCACACAAGCTAGTTAAAGCCATACAATAGGCTACTAGTGCCGACGCTCCTGTAATACTGTCTATCACCGCACTTATAGAACATTCTATCACCGCACCTATAGTACATTCTATCACCGCACCTATAATACATTCTATCACCGCACAGTACTGTACTCTATTCCTAAACATACTCTAAGTTGAATATGTTTAATAGAATATCATATGGTTATTCCGGTTGAAGATTGAGACTATGCAATCACAGACTGGATCTATGTCCGCCGATACATATTAACAAAATTGACACTATAGTCTCTTTCGATAACACAAACAGGAAAACTGCGCCGATCCTTAGCACTTCATAAATTTTGGTCGACTAACTCAAACTTGTTTACCTCAACTGGTTTTAATTCGGGCTTGAGTGACGTCACCAAAAAATCAGGATGCTAATTAGTCCAGAATCTGGTTTTCTCCCCATGTTTTCGACTGACTAGAATCAACCCGCCGTCTAGTTTGCTTTCATCTAGGACCTGTTGTCTCGTACAACAAAAGTCCTGTCTGTCTGTGAACCAGGGGATTTTTCCCCACATCACAGAATCAATCCGACGTATATTCATACATTTCGTCTACACTTCAAAGGCTAACTACCACCTGGAAGACGTTTGACGCTATTGTCCGTTTCTCGAACAACCCACACCATACCGAAATGCCGACTGTGTGTAGACATTTGACGCGACGTATTTTGCTCTACAGTCCCCTGCTCATCAAAGGGGTTCCGGTGTTTGTGTAGACGAATGTCTCTTCTTTCCGTAATCGATCGAAACTATCAAGTTTTTTCGTGACATATGCCCCCTCCTAAGAGAGTAGTCCACATCAACTCTTTCTCCTTAAAGGTTCAATCCAGATGATCTATTCCTCTTCTTCCGGAGCTGGCTGTCTTGGCAAGAAATCAGCTCCAACATTTCTCTTCCCAGGTATATACTCCACTGTAAAGTGGTATGGCTGAAGTAGCAACGACCCTCGCATCAAACAGGCGTTGAGCTTCTGAGAAGTAGCCAGGAACATCAAGGAGTGATGAACCGAATGAACCCAAAACTGAACTCCATACAAATAGGGCTGGAATATTTTAGGCCCATACTAGAGATAAACACTCTCTCTCTCTCTCGACGGTCGCATAATTCCTTTCAGTCCGGAGAAGTTTCATGCTTGCGTATGCCATTGGTTTCAAACCGAAGCATCGTCTTTTCCTTCCTGTAACAAAGCTGCCCCAATCCCTATCCCTATCGCATCCGTTCTCAACACAAATGGTTTGGAAAGGTCAGGGAGCCGTAACACAGGTTTGCTGACCAAGGCCTCCTTCAACTGACTTTAAGCTCTCTCACATTCTGGTGTCCAAACGATTTGGTCCGGGAATCCTTTTTTTAAGGTTTCCGTTAACGGAGCTCCTAGTTCAGTGAAATGTCTGATAAATTTGTGGTAAAACCCACACACCGAGAGAAAAGATCGCACATCTTTCTTCGTTTTTGGCCTTAGAGCACTTCTTATTTTCTCTGGGTTCTTATCCTCTGGGACAATTTGTCCTGGGGTAATGGTATGACCTAGAAATTCCAGAGTCTGGTACCCAATCATGCACTTGGTTGGGCAAGCAGTAAGACCTACTTCCTTTAGCCTATTGAAAACTCTCTCCAAGGATTGCAAATTGTCATCCAAACTGTTACTGGGAATCAGAATATCATCCATGAATGAGATGATGGACGGATCCTGTAAGGGATCTAGTAAAGTCCTCATCTTGCGCGTAAACACACAATTGCTGAGTAAAAAGGGCATGACCTTGAATTCGTAATGTCCACTGAGGGCACAGAAGGCCAACAGGGATCGAACCTCTGGTTTTACCGGAATCTGATAATACCCGCGACTCAGATCCACCTTTGAGAAATACCTTGCCTTATGGAGCCTCGCGAATAACTGAGTTGGATTCGGCAAAGGTTCCACCTGCAATTGTGTATGACTGTTCAGAAGTCGGTAGTCTATACACAACCGGTGTTCTCCACTTGATTTGCATAACAAAACAAACTACCCCCGCATTGTGTGGGGATGTGTATGGCGCAATCACGTCATCCTCCAGCAGATTTTGTATTTCCTCCTCCAGGGCCTTTTCTTTAGAGAATGGCACTTGGTAAACCTTTTGGCGAACCGGCTCTTGGGTGGTCAAAGTAATCTCTAACTCCACCAACCTCGTTCTTCCTTGTATATCAGTCAGTATCTCCTTATGAGACTCGAGAACCTGGGTTATCTTTTCCCTCTTCTGGGAAGTCAGATCAGGGTTAACCTGCACATCCTTGTAGGTTTCCTGGTGGACCAGGGGATATTTCCTGCCCTCTTTGGTTCCCTTTTCAGTCTCCATTGCAACTGCCATTTCCATGAGGTTAGCTACTTTTTCTCCTGGTCTCTCCTCGTATTTCCGCAAGAGATTGGTATGGAAAATCTTCGACTTTCCCCGGATCCGGATCTGATAGTTGGTTCTGGATATCACCCTTTCCACGGGAAATGGTCCTTGCCAAATTATCTCCAGTTTGTTGCTTCCCGTTGGGAGTAACAACAATACTTTGTCTCCCACTTCTAGAGATCTGTCTTTACACCTACAATTGTAGTAAGCCGAATGTCTTTTTCTGGCCTTTCTCAAGTTTTGATTCGCCAGAGTATATCCCTTGTGAAGTTTTTTCTTTCAGTTCCTCCACACATTTGTAAGAAGAGATCACTTCTTCTGACGTCCCCTCTTCAGTCCAACTCCTCAACATGGATTCCGACGGTCCTTTGATTGGACGACCGAACAGCAACGTAGCCAGTGGTAGTCCTTTTGAGCCATGAGGTACTTTCCGATAAGCAAAACGTGCTGATGGGATATATTGATCCCACCTGTTAGGCTTTTCCTGTGCCAGTTTCCTGAGCTTTGTCATCAACGTGCCGTTGAAACGCTCTACTTGTCCATTGGCTTGAGGATGGTAAGGGCTGGTATGGATATGGTTAGAGTGGAACACTTTAAATACCTCCTCCATGAGTTTCCCACAAAACTGGGACCCATTGTCCGTCAGAATTTGATCAGGGAAGCATAATCTGGTAAATGCTTCCATCAGTGCGCCAGCCACTCGTTTCGAGTCAATCGTGGTCAACTGTATGGCTTCACCCCACATTGTACAGCAATCCACCATGTTGAGTATGTATATGTTCCTCCTCCTAGTCCTAGGAAGTGGACCCACAATATCGATGGCTACCCTCTCGAAAGGAGAGTTCATGTTGGGCATTTCACCCAAGACCACCGGCGCTTTCCAGTGTTTCGGTGCCACCCTCTGGCACTCAGGGCATGCCTTCATATACCGACGCACATCATCTGTAAATCCCGGCCAATAGTAATGGCAGGAAATTCGCTGCATCGTGGCGGCAATACCCATATGCCCACTGAAAGAGATGGTATGCCCCATATGAAGAATCTGGGAACGGTGGGCCTTTGGGACCACCAACTGACCATGTAGGTTGTGTCCCCTTCCGGCTCTTCTGTATAGAGTATCTTATTCTTCATATAGTACTGCCCCCGTTTGGGTGGATCATTTCTTTTCTGCAGCTTTTTGTAGCAAGGACGTAGAGTAGCATCCTCACTCTGGGCAGTTCGCAACTCCCCTTTCAATGGGTTAGTCACATTTGCTTCTGCCTCATCAGTTCTCGTCTGAGAGCGATTCTGTATTGCTCCCATACGGATTGGCTCCCTGTGCATTCCCAGAAAGACATACCGGCAACCGAGGATTACGGAGAAAATAGGATCGGTCAATACAGCTGCCTTGATGGTGCCGGTGACATATCTTGACCGAATCTCCACTTTGGCAATGGGCAACGTCATGGCTACAACACTCTTCTGTGCAGGCTGTTTCTCCATGGTCTCACCTGTGAATTGTTCTGGATGTATCAGATCCGCAGAAATCACGGCCTCCCCGTCCAGTCCTGTGTCATACAAACACTCCACTTGACGACCGTTAACTTCTACCAATTCCACTACAGGTAGTTTATCCTGGTCTGGAGTCTCCAGCTCGGCCTCGATCTGTTCGGTGGGCTCCACCTTAGGTTTCCCGAGGCCCACGACGAATTGAGAGTCTCCTGACTTTCCCCTACAGTCAATAACATTGTGCGTATTCGACCTGCAGTGTTTGCACCATTTCGCCGTCCTAGATTTTCTAGTGCCGGACTTTAATGAGCTCTCCTGGTGGCGAGCTTCCTTGTCGACCTTGGCATTTTCAGTGACGAGCTGCGTTGAAGTCACTTGACATGCCGCGAAATGAGGGTTCTTATTCTTCGATTTGCATTCCTTCGTATTGTGAGAAGGTGACTTACAAATCGAACACCACTTCTCCGACCACGGTCATTTTTGTGTAGTGCTCGAAGTGCTCTTGCTTCCCTCCTTCGTCTTCTCCAAACTCTCATCTGAAGTTTTATCATATGGTTCCACCTTCTTAGTTCCCGTGCTCTTGCCTTTTTTAGGTTATGTTTTTCCTGACTTTTGGTGTTTGTATAATGTTTTCTGCTACCTCCACATGTACCTCGACGTACCGTTGTGCCAATTTCGTCACCATGTCGATACGTTCAGCCCCTTGTTCTCCCAAGAATGTCCTGAGAGGTTTTGACATTTGCTTTCGCATCTGGTCGACTACCATGAGCTCTTCCAGACTCTCATAGTCATGCGCGAACCCAGCCAAATCCATCCACTTATGGAGATAGGCTTTCAGACGTAGACTATAGGTGGCAAACAACTCCCCCGGTGTTTGTTTCGCTCCTCGAAATTTTTCCCGGTAGGTATGTGACGTAACCTCGAATCGTTCCAGCAGAGCCGTCTTCAACTAGACATAATTACTCTCATGTCCTGGTGGCAGGCGAGAATAAACCTCATAATCAGTCCCTCGTATCCCTGGGATAGCTTAAGATTCCGTGTATCAGACTCCAGACCCATAGCAACCGACATAGCCACAACGCGTTGAAGGTACTGGTCAATTTTCTCCTTGTCCTCCTAGTAGATCGCTAGATGGAACTTCATAGCATGGTAACTATGTCCACCTACTGGGGTTGAGCCAGGGAGAGAGCAACCTCCCACTGCTCCCTCAGTTTCCTAACTAGATTGCCTCTTAAGCTCGAGTTCCAGCATCAGACACTCGTGCTCCCTTTTCTGGGCTTCTTGTTGAGCTTCCAATCTCTTAGCAGCTTGTTCAACTTCAAGTTTCTTACCTACTTGCGCAGCTTCAAATTTCTTAGTTGCCTGCTCAGCTTCAATTTCCAGCCTTCTAGTGGCTTGCTCAGCCTCAAGTTTCATAGCAGCTTGCTCTAACTCCATCCTTCTCAATTCCAACTCGGCCTTCCGATCTTCCCTTTCTGCTTAACGATAATTTCTCTCCACCTCCTGTATGTAATCTGTTAGTGCAGAAACCGACAAACCCATTTCTTCCGCCTTTGCCCTTAGGTCTGCCACAGTTAGTTTAGGAGTGGCCATTTTTCAGAGAGGTAAGTCAGCAGGTTGAGTACAATTTATCTCTAAGATAAATATATAGATAATGAACAAGTGCAATTAATCTATATATTTAATAACACACAGCACAACACAACACAATCACTCAGTGACAAGCGTTGAATCCGGACCACAGACCTATGCAGACGTGTGAAGTGTGAATAGGTTAGATACGTGTCTTAAACCCTATCCACATTCACTCTAGCTGGATTCTCACTAATAGGATATCCCCGTCTTCTAACTAAAGATCCCGTGTTAAAAGATCCCGTGTCAAAAGATCCCCCTGTCGAGAAATCCCACTGTCGACAGATCCCGTTTATGAGAGATCCCGCTTTCCAAAGATCACGTTTACGAGCGCCCAATAAATGTCGTAGTAATCCTTTATTACTTTAGTGTCGCCCCTGAAGTGAGGGGATTCAACACCCATAATTTAATTAACCCATTATTATTTTCCTAAAGAAACCACCAGAATCCGTCCACAAAACTCCTTCAGTCTGTAGACACCCTCTTCTCACTCTTACTCACCCGTGGATCATGCCCCTCTTTTTCTTCCCCAACGTACTTACTTGACAACTCTAGCTTTAACAAATAAATACAAGAAATGTATTAAAGCAAAGAGTATATGTGGGAGAAGTGTGTGTGTGTAATGTGTAGAATGTGTGTCGAATATTCTAAGGTGTATGTAGAATCAGACCAGTGAATCAGGAGTCAAATCAGTTGCATCACTGTGCTGAGCACACAACAACACCATGTATTCCGGACAGAAAACCTCCAACAGATGATGTTCTCCGGCCACGTGACGACTTTCTCCGATATTCCTCGAACACCCAGGACGTTGGTCATCAATGATCTACAATGTCCAATCTTGGTCTTCACTCTAGCACACATTATGAATTTACACTGTTCAATAATGTTCGTTGATCAGAGAATCTTTCAAAATGTCTTAATTGCCACCTGGGAAAATCTAAAGGTTCATAAGTCACTGGTTATGAGATTTTCCCCATATTAAAAAAAAACAACCTATTAATGTTCCAGGTAGTTATGTATATTGGTATATGTGTTATCTACAGTGTTCTGAATCTTCGGTGATGTAGCATATCACTCAAGGAAAACTCACACATATATTCATCAAGTCCTGTTCAGCAGAAGTCAGATTTCTGCAGACCAACTAGGTCATGAGCCCAGTGTACAAGCCTCTCAGTAACCTCTGTCTCCAATCCGTGAGCCATCACTTTCTATAACTTTGATACTAACTTCTTGGTAGCATATCGTAGCACCATCAAGTGAAACCTGTTGAATAGAGAATACCCAGGTGAGAGCAACTCAATTCTCACCTTAATTATGTGAGTGTAGGCCGATAGCAGCTTTCAGATCTATAACAGATTACCGAACTCTGTCATACGGCCAAATAGCTCATCACATTGGTCTGAGACATGGCAAAACAAGGAAAGATTAAAGGAAACTGGTAGAAACCCAGCAGATGCCCTACTGGAAGATCCTACCATTTCACATTCCCCTCATCCCTCCCAACCATCTTCAGTTTCTCTAATTATTATCCCACTACATTGTCCTTAACTCCCTGAGTTAAATGATATATCACACAAGCTAGTTAAAGCCACACAATAGGCTACTAGTGCCGACGCTCTTGTAATACTGTCTATCATCGCACTTATAGAACATTCTATCACCGCACCTATAATACATTCTATCACCGCACCTATAATACATTCTATCACCGCACAGTACTGTACTCTATTCCTAAACATACTCTAAGTTAAATATGTTTAATAGAATACCATATGGTTATTCCGGTTGAAGATTGAGACTATGCAATCACAGACTGGATCTATGTCCGCCGATACATATTAACAAATTGACACTATAGTCTCCTTCGATAACACAAACAGGAATACTGCGCCGATCCATAGCACTTCATAAATTTTGGTCGACTAACTCAAACTTGTTTACCTCAACTGGTTTTAATTCGGGCTTGAGTGACGTCACCAAAAAGTCTAGACGCTAATTAGTCCAGAATCTGGTTTTCTCCCCCTGTTTTCGACTGACTGGAATCAACCCGCCGTCTAGTTTGCTGTGATCTGGGACCTGTTGTCTCGTACAACAAAAGTCCTGTCTGTCTGTAAACCAGGTGATTTTTCCCCACATCACAGAATCCATCCGACGTGTATTCAGACATTTCGTCTACACTTCAAAGGCTAACTACCACCTGGCAGACGTCTGACGATATTGTCCGTTTCTCGAACAAGCCACATCATACCGAAATGCCGACTGTGTGTAGACATTTGACGCGACGTATTTTGTTCCACAGTCCCCTGCTCATCAAAGGGTTGCCGGTGTTTGTGTAGACGAATGTCTCTTCTTTCCGTCATCGATCAAATCTATCAAGCTTTTTCGTGACACTGTAACACATATATATTGAACAGACGTAATGTTCCTCGTAAGTGATTATGCACAGGGCAGTGGCTTACATCGATATGTACTCACGGAAAAGATGCATGATCTTAAGATTATCTTGTAATTTGTTTTCTGGTGTTGAGCCATAGGCAATTAATATCTCTGCAATAATCTGATTAAGTTCGTTTAAATAATCCTTATTAGTATTGATTTTTGAGTCATGATGTTCATAGGTTGTAACATTTCCAAAGCCTCCATTGCTGATTGTGAGTTTTCGTTGGCATGTTGTGTTCCTAATACTGTATTGGAATGGGTACTGGTGTATTGTTTCTCATCCAGTCCTGTATTGACACAATATGTTTTGTTTTAGAGGAGTGAATCTATGTTGGGGCATTTCTGCTGTGATCTCTCATTGCCTTAGCCCTATTTTAAAGCTTTAAATCTTTTAGCATCATGTAATAAGGAGAGTAGTTGAACATTGATCGTCTCAATCTTTGTCCTCAAATGCGAAGCATGATTTATCTTCACACGGTGAAGGCTATTAATTAATTAATAAAACACGATACTTTATTTATATGTACATGGTAAAGGCTGTAAATTAATTAATAAATAGATGTGGTGTATACTCGCACGCTTGTGTGTCATTTAATCACATTGACATAACTCATTTGTTGTTGTTGTTGTTAGTTTTTATTTTGTTTATTTGTGTATTTATTTGTTTCTTTGTTTCATTCAATCATTCAGTAGCATACCTTTCCGGGCTTTATAGAACCTCGCTCCCATAACTACCTTCCAGAAAATCTCACGATTATAAGCAAGATGTCCAGCGCCTGGAGATCATCCGCCAAATCCTGCAGCCATCTTCTTTTTGGCCTTTCGCTTCCTCTCTTCTCGGGCATATACCCCTCCATTACTGTTCTCTCCAAACTTTCAAGCGACCACTATATTTCAATGTTCTTGGTGTTATCGTCTTTAATAGCCAACCTTCTTCAATATTCAGTTTATGAAGTATGGGTGCATTTGTTCTTCTCTTTATACAAGATATTCTTGAACTCGTCTATAATATTTATATTTAAAGGTATCTATGCGCTGTTCAGCTTGTTTCTTTGTTGGTATGAGAAAATTCGGTCAATGGTTGAAAGGTGCCACATTCAGATACAAGGAGCTTCTCATAAGTATTTAGTCTGGTCATGAAGGAGTAATAGGAGAAAACTGAAATTTGGCACATTTATAGCTCAATTAAATTCTTAATGGACTTATTAATTATGAATTTCCCACCTCAACTGGTTTTTCTGATATGGTGCATGTCACAACACACCCTATTGACCAGATCTGCACATCCAAAAGTTTTTCAGAACAATGGAGGAATCAGACGCCAGGACTGTGATTAAATTCTTGATATTACAGGGTAACACACCCACAGAAATACACAGGAAGATGGGGCCAGTGTTTGAGGAAGTCTGTCCTCCGTATTCTTCTTTTAAAAAAAGAATGGTGTTTGCAGTTTAAGTGTGGCCGTTCCCAAGTTGCAGATCTGCCAAGACCAGTATGACTTTCCTCAGAGTGCAATGATGCAAATGCTGCAAAAGTGAAGAAAATCATAGGCAGGATAGGAAAATGAAAATTGCAGGGATATCGGGTTCAGCAAAACTGAGTAAAAGTAAAGTTTTTAGAATTTTACACAACAGACTGAACATGAGAACAGTGTGTGCCCCGCGCCTGCTAACATGTGAACAGAAACAAATTCGGGTTGATTGCTGTGGCCAGTTGCTCAACATGTGGCGGTCGAAAAACATATAAAAGACCTTGAGGACGGTAAATGAGACTTGGATTCACCAAATCGTTAAAAAAACAGCTCAAAGGAAATCGTCTTGACAGTACGAAGATGTCATACTGGCTTGTGATAGCTGGTTTTGGTCGGAAAATAGGTTGTTTTACTCTGAAGGTCTTTTCAAGGTCATGCCGAGATGGCAGAAATGCATAAATTCAGGTGGTAGTTACATTGAGAAGGAATAAGCAGTGTGCCAAATATAAATTTTCTCCGCCTAATCCTTCACGGTCAAGCTAAAGACTTATGAGAAGCCCCTTGTATATTTTGTTTGTTAGTTTGTTGTCAAAGAGTATGCTTTTCTGTGTGTAATGTTCCGGATGGACTAGCTACTATCTCTCGACAGCACGCAGTTTGCGAGCACAGCATGGATTTTCTGCAAATGGCATACATGTGTGTGGGGCATTGAACAGGCTGATATATTAGTTGCTGCAGACTCTCTTGACAGAGAGCTCGCTTATGAAATATGGTGATGTTGAAGGCCATCTGGGATATCCTGGAAAGTGCAGATGAACAGACGGAGTAACAATATCTTTAAATTGTTTCAGAAGAGAATGAATAGCATGTGTGGAGGATATACTAAGTGTTGAGGAAAAGTGAGACGGACTTTTTTGTTAATTGCTTCTGAAATAATCAGGGGTTGCTTGTGAGTAGAGCATGAAAGAAGTGTGGAAATATTCTGTGTAAAGCCATAAGGATTTACATTAAATATTACTTATTAAGTATTGGTATCTAACCACTTTTAATGTTTATGGATATCTCTAGCGGTGCCCCAGGCCACCAACACAGATCACACAGGGAGAATCAAAGCACTGTGCATGCAATCAGCGTCACCATAGAGTATCCGGATATGCCAATTATTATCGTTATGTGCCATGCTGATAAGCATGGGCTGTCATGTTTCGCCATCTCACATGATCACCAGAGTCGTGGATCATTTCCGTATTCTTGTCTCGACAATGCCACGTGCAAAGCCATGCTGACATTTACTTCTCTTCCCTCCTTTCTTTTCTTCCCCCCCCCCCCAATACTACCTGTTGTTACACAGCGTCACCATAGAGTATCCGGATATGCCAATTATTATCGTTATGTGCCATGCTGATAAGCATGGGCTGTCATGTTTCGCCATCTCACATGATCACCAGAGTCGTGGATCATTTCCGTATTCTTGTCTCGACAATGCCACGTGCAAAGCCATGCTGACATTTACTTCTCTTCCCTCCTTTCTTTTCTTTTTTCCCCCAATACTACCTGTTGTTACACATGTTTTCGAATATATTTCTTCTTATAATGTTTAAAAAAATATTGACTGCCTACGTATAATTTGTCTAATTAGCTTACGGCTCCCATTTGCTTCTTGTAGGACTTGCTCACTGTTATTTATTTGTGGTCTATCCATGATATTCGTTACATTATCCTCAGAAGCTACATTTCCTGACGATTCGATGTTTTTGAGCTTGTTTGCTCATTGTCCACGCTTCATATCCATACTACAGAACAGGTTCTATGTAACACTTAACACTCATTTTCTCGTTGTAATTTACATCTTTTTATTGGCCAGTATGTATTTCATCTTGCGAAAGGCTACCTTCGCCATAATGATTTCTCCAATCAAGATTCCCCGTATCTTCGCTGGCTTTCTCTAGGTTTACTTGCCTTGATTGTCACTGATTTTTGTCTTTGTGAATTCGACTATCCTTTTTTTATTTGATAGTTCAATGAAAATGTGTCATGGGGTCTTTGATTCCTTTAGTAAGTTTTTTTTTTTTTTTTTTTTTTTTGGTTTTTGTTATAATGATAGGTATTCTTTTCAAAGACGTCCATTTTAACTTTTTATCACCATCTTGTGACATGTCTAACACTTCAGTTACTTTGATCCAGGGCCGTACATGACCTCATCGGTTACCCAATCACAATCTTCAAGCCCGGCCGATCTCGAGCTTCCTGAACATGTACATTGAATCACCAAGAAAGCATGTCGGATTTAAATAATGCGTCCCCAGTCAGGCTACTGATTTAGTTACTGCCACGTCCTCCATTGTTTTAAGGAGTAGGAATCGCTGTCTTCATTCACAGTTATCCCCCTCCATCTGATCTTTACAAACCCATAAGCGCATACGGTGTCTAACAACAGTCCTATTTGCCTAGATGACTACCTTCCCAAAGAAGAACTCTCAAAAGTCAAGGCATATCTTTACGCTATAGCCAGTCTGCTAAATCCTAAAAGCAGCGTGCTACATTATGCTTGCACTTGTTTCCATTCTTCACAAGGTTCCATGCCTTCAGTTGAACAGGCCTTTTGAATGTTGCGCTCAAGTTTAAGTGCAGTCTCAAGTTGTTACCCACTTTCACCTGCCCGTCCTCTCTTACGTTCGCTTTCTTGTTATCATCATTGGTGTATGGGTTTTTGCAACAACAAGACGACCCGGTCTCCCTTTCATCCCCGTTCTGGAGCCCGTCCGGAAGAGCCAACTAACCATCCTGCCCACTCAAGCAGCCACACTTTTTTAAAAAATATATCAGGAACCTTGGAATGTGATCAACAAATAACAATTAGTATAATGATCATAAATTGGAATTTAAAGCAATTTAACCATAATAATAAGATTAGTAACACAGAAAGATAACAATGGCAATAAGAAAGCATGATAATAATAGTATATCTGCGTTTGTATTGTTAGTGTTGTTACATGTGTCCTGTGTGTTCAGTATTTGTGTGCGTGTATTTACAGAGCGTTGCATGTGGGCGTGTAGGTGACATGTGTGTTATATTACCACAATTTATTCATTTGACATATTGTGGGGTGGTAAATATAATAAATTAGAATATGGACAAGTTCGCTAGTGGTATTCCGTATGAATCCAAAGTGATTATACTGTAAATCTCCCAAGTCACAGCTGCTAAGTAACTGGGCTAGGAGCATTACGGAGTGGTATAACAGACAGACATGAGTCTGAAGCGTTCCAGCGTGGCGTAACAAACAGGAGTCCCTGTGATTGATTCAATCAGGATCGGGCACAAAAACTTTCAGTACATCTTTGGATGAGGAGGGACATCACATTATCCATAGTATTTCCTGACAGAGCTAACTTGAATTGGGCATGAATATTCCAGCCCTTTTCTGGGTTGAGATGTAGATTATATCTTTCTTCAGATGAGTATACAACTTCATTGACCGGGAGTTGGTATAGTGCTTGATTGTCCATGTCTGGGATATGACGGATGAGAAGATTCAAAGGAAGCTGGGAGTCCACAGAAGCAGTTGGTAAATCCATACTGTTCAATTATGGGGAATTCCAGACTATCCGTGAGCCTCTGGTATATGACAGTTGAACGTGGAATCAGGCGGTGACTTTTAGAAGAGGGTATACGCTGAAAACCTTCTAGGCCAGGCATGCTTCATGTCTTTGCAGACATTGAAAAGATTAACACCGTCTGTAAGTTCCCAGAGGTAGGAAATCCACTTCAGCATAGTCACAGTCCATTAATTATCCAGGCATTGACATTCAGGTTCAGGGTGTGTAGCAGTAATTAGCACTCTTTGTAGAATATTAGGGGTGGGCTGATATCCCAGTTTTCCTCCTCCAATATAAAGCATGGTGACTATAACTCCAGTTCCAATACTCCACTCGCCTCTCCAGCGCTATATAGAGTGAAGAAAAAAACAGGGTCGATAAACATTAGTACTAAACCCAATATTCTGATAACAGTGTATAATAATAAAATATATATTCTGATAACAGTGTATCATAATAAAATAAAGGAAACAAAAGGGAAGAAAGAAAGATGTTACTATTTTCCTAGCACTTGTCGCCAACTGTAGAGTTTTACCTCACTCCAAAAGTGAGTGAGGTATCTACTCCATATGTACACCTCTTCTGGACTGATACTGGAGCTTCCTGGGGGATTATTCACATCCTAACCGCCCAACCGTCCTGATAGTACCGCTGTCACAACATAGATGAAATCCCTGAGACAATGGCCTCATGAAAACAATTTATAAATCTCCTTTCCATAGTTACAAACAGCATTCGGTAAGTACCACTGACAAATGGCAGAAGGCTAGCTACGAGATCAGTCATCTCCTCTTGCATCATCATCATCATCATCATCATCATCATCATCATCATCATCACCACCACCACCACCACCACCACCACCACCACCACCACCACCACCACCACCACCACCACCACCACCACCACCACCACCACCACCACCACCACCATCATCATCATCATCATCATCATCATCATCATCATCATCATCATCATCATCATCATCATGTGTTTTGTCCCTACTGGGGTGAATTTAAAAGATCTACTCCAGCAGTAACATTATGAATATGAAAGGTAAAATACTCATAAAAGAGAAATCATTTGAATCGTTTCCCATACAATGTAGATTATATCATACAAAATGAAAATCCCATAACATCATTTATGAAAAAGACTACAAGAAAATCCCACCGCTGTGTATTTACAACAATGTAAACAACAGATTAACTCCTAAGTGCATAAAAAAAGTCAAGCGAGAATATCTCTCTCTCTATCTAACAGACTATTAAAGTTGTACCAGATAGCAATATTTCTCCCTCAGAAGAAAATAGAAATATAATATCCCCGGGAAGGTTAACCCGGTCAACAAATGCCCACAGAAGTCGGATGTGTCGGCCTAACGGCGCAAGAACGCAGCTCTGCTGTAAACAGGCACAACGCAATCACGTCCGGAAAAAAACTCCGGATGAACGAAGAAGAAGAAGAAATATAATATGCACTCAGAAAGAATACTTTATAACACAAAGACCAGTTGTGAAAGATAAGCGTTTAGGAATAAATTAGGTTTCCAAAAGCGTGTCAGAAAGGTGACTCATAGCGAGATTATATTGCAAGCCTTATGAAAGCTGACTGGACAACATGACGGTAGACAGACTGCGTTACTCAAACCAAATTTTCAATAAAAAGTGATTCTCATATTTTTCACTCACACAACTTCAATCATGATATTAGTTCTATCAAAGCATGCATCCTAATACATAACATGATATGTTTTAAAATGCTCACCCGAAGCGCAGAGAATAAGTGGGCTATTAAATTAAGCTCCACTGAACTAATGCGTGGCTACTTTCTAGAACAAAACATGGCGAGTTCTGGGTCCGGCTTTGTCCAGCTCAAGCCCTATGTTTCCGGGGCTCAGCCAATCAATGGCCTTAGTTCAAACCAAAGTTCGTTTCGTTAAGTATCCCGTCCTAACCTTTAATAGCGCGTATAACAACGTCTGCTGGAACGGACTGAGGGATGATACATACATGTCACACATATTTAACTGTGAGAGGGAGAGGGGGAGGGGGTAACAAAGAGAAACAGGAAAATTCACATTGTTTGTTTTCCTTGCCACACTCTCACTAATTGTTCCACTCTACTAATGCCTTCATCACTACTCTCGTAATGATGATAAGGCAGGATAAATGTTAGAAGCAACCAGTGAGGGTAGCAGCAAAGGCAACAAAACAACCATAAAAGAAAAAGGGAGGAGGGCAGGGGAGATGAGGTAATATAGTAATAATGATGATAATAATGATAATGATAGAAATGTACAAAGATAATAAAGGTAATAATAATAGTAATAACACTATTAAAATTATAATTAACATGTGTTTCCATTTCGGTAATATAGCATAGCAAGTGCATAGAATTGCAACATTCAATTATTTTTAATAATAGGAGGAAAAGGAGACGATTTTCTTTTCCCCTTGATTTTTGTTTTGTTTGTCGATTTAAATGTCGACTTATTGAATGTGTATCCTGTCCGGACCGCAACCTTACGTGTGATTTGAGTTTTGGCCCGCTGAGCGATTGAGTTTGACACCCCTGGTCTATGGGATACAGCGAGATGAAAGACAATAAAACAGGTCGATAGAGATGAGAACACATCTGATTATTGATTATGCCCGGGTCCGTATGGATCTGAAACTTTTCTATGTCTGCCCTGATGATCTGCATACTGTTTCTGTCTGTACAGGTGAGAACATATCTGAGTAGTGAATATTGTCCATTCCCCCATAAGTGAAAATACACCTCACTTGGTGTCACCTACTTACTGAGTTCGGTGCTCGATGCGACATTGTTTCTGTGAGTTTCTTTCGAGATTATTTTTGTTTGTGTCCACGGTAGCTGTGTTGGAAGTGCTGACTCAGATAATGTCGGGCGGCTAATTGCAGGCACTCCGGCGGCTGATGTATGCGATAATGTGTGCGCGGTTTGTTTGTGTTTGTTCGGACAGCTGTCTTCTTCAACATTAAACAACATATTCAAGTGAAGGACGCGTGTTGTTGGTGCACCGGCGATTTGGTCTTGTCCAAGCTACATCCTCCTTCACGAGTTCACCAAAGACAAAGATGAGCGTTTCGTGCGATTTTCGCTTGCTCATGGATGGAGCAACTATGGGATGACCAGTCACTAAGAAGTTCAATCGCACGACTGTCACTTCGACTTATCTCTGTGGTTGATGAATGCGCAACAAATAACAAAAACTGTAAACGTCCAGTCTAAGAAGAATACACTCAGTTGGCAAAACGGGTGTAGACGCAGTAACCAAACAACAAAACCAATTGAAGGCACGTTAACTTGAGTGATGTGGTGGGTGATCTGAGTGATTATATATAAGCGGGTTGTACAAAGCCTATGGTATTGCACGGATGTGAAACGTGGACAATAAGCTGAGAAACATCTACTGTCAACGGCACTGTGATTTCTGAGGGGAAAAAAATGCAGTGAATATAACGAATGGGCAGAAACAATATATCGAATGAGATAGCTTAAATTTATTAGATAAAATAGATGAGACATGGACAATAGGACTATAGGCTGTGGAAATGTGGGTTCCGAGGAAAATTAAAATAATACCATGGGCAGACAGAAAAACCAATAAACAAGTCCTTCAAGAAACATATGAATTGCGTAAACTGATAAGAGTCATTAGACGTAGACAGTCAAAATTTGTTGGACATGTTATGATAAGAAATACTTGGAGAACTTGGTGACGACTAGCAAGATCGAAAAGGGAAGAGACCAAGGGAAGACAGAGAAGTAAATACCTGGATGGCTTGGCCACGTGGCATGGTCGAGACAGGAACACGGAACTGATCCATGACTCTGGTGATCGAGTGAGATGGCAAAACATGACCGCCCACGCTTATCGGCATGGCATATGATGTATGAATGGATTACTATAGGTTTGAAAGCATGGTGAAAACTGTTAAAGTTACTAAGAAAAGAGCAATAGAAAGCCTGAGAGATGAAAACTAGATGACTAGGCCAAATGAAACATGCTGGACAAGAACTGAGGTTTGATTCGAGGCTCAGGTGATTGTGTAAGTTAGCTAATCACGCATGCCGTGAGATGGCGGTGTGTTCATGCAGTCAATGTGTTAACAATTCTGTTTTTAAAAGTAAAATAGGCGATTTCCTGTTATACTCCGTGCAGGATTTTGAACATATGTTATTCATTCATTCATCATGTGCCATGGCGATAAACGTAGGCCTGCCATGTTTCTCCATCTCACTCGATCACCATGGTCGTGGATGAGCTAAATGTTCACGTCCAGACAATACTATTTGACTAAGCCACCCATGTATTTACACCAATGCCTTTCCCTTGTTCTCCTCCCCTCGATCTTGCCAGTTGTCACCCAGTTCTACACATTATGTCTTCTGTATGAGTCTAATTTATCTAATAATTTTGCGGTTTTCATTTGAAAAGTCTTGTAGGACATGGTTATTGGGTGTTCTCTCAGTCCATGGTATTCTTTGCATTTTCATCAGAAACCACAATTCCATAGACATCAAATGTTTTTCTCGTTGAAAATTACATGCTATTTTTATTGATCAGTATGTTTTCCATCTTCCAAAAGCCTACCTTAGCCATCGTGATTCATATTATAATCTCTTAAAAGCATCTCCCATCAGGTGTTATATATGTTCCAAGATAAATATAGCGATTCACTTGTTTAAGAATATTCGCATTTACAAATATTACGCTGCGATATTTCCTTCTTCCTAGTGATGATCATAATATGTGTCTTCTGACAATTCAATTTTAACCTTAGTTATTCCCTGTGTGCAACAATCACATCCACAAAATGTTGCAGATCCTGCTCTTTGTCTCCAATCAATACTGCATCATCCACATATCTAATGTTATTGATGTTACACCCCGACACCCCCCCCCCTTTCCAAGGGTGATTCCTCTCCTATTTTCTACTTTTCTGAAAATAGGTTCGCTGTTTCTAGCTTCGCATTTTGATAGACCAGTCGGCAGGTTGGTCATAGTCTTGCAGGTGTTAAATAGTATGAAGAACCTATGACACAACTCCGGCACACACGTGCAAGTAAATGGTGTGCGGATATGCGTTTAAAAAAAATTTTATTTCACATTTTTTGGGGGGATGTGAATCATAGGCACTTTCTCACTCAGTAAAGAAGAAACGTGGATCTTCTTAACTCACTACTACAGAAACATTCTTATGATATCATGGGGAGAGAAGAAGACCACTTCCTGAATCAATTACAGAGGTTCAGGTACCTAGGAAGTATAATATCGTCAAATGGCAATCAGAACACGGAGATCGAAAATAGATGCAATAAGGCAAACCAACTCACTGGACAAATGACACCAATAAAAAACAAAAACAAAATAAAACATGTATCAATAGTTACTGAGAAAGCACTCTATAAGAACAGTTTTAGTTTTAGTCCATGGATCAACATCACGGCACACGGGTGCAACCCATAAGTGCTCTGTTCTCCTCCTAATCACCCCTGAGTCTGGAGAAACTCAGCTCAGTGCACGAACTCCGCAGCACCGGCGAGGATCCTGAAATACTTTGGGTAGATTTTTAACTCGAAATTTTGCCCGGGCAGCGCCGTTAGGCTACTCCTTTTCGATTTCTAACTGCCAAGGGATTGTTTACGTGCCCAACAATACACACGGGCGTCCGGTATTACTACCCAGACACCAGGGGACATTTTATTACTAGAAGTCCACGAGAAAACAATCCCGGTCATCACCGAGGCTTGAACCCGCGACATCCAGCACTCAAGGCAGACACCATACCTCGAGACCACACATCCCCCCACCCCAAAGAACATCTCCCTGCCAACAACTCTTTGCTACCAATGCAAAACCTGGACAATGATAGAAAAAGAGAAAAGAAAAAAATCACAACAACAGAAATGAATATCCGGAGAAGAATACTCAACGTATCACGACGAAGAAAGATCAGAAATGAAGAAATCCAGGACTAAAGTGGGCGTTATAGCAGCGCTAGATTTTATTAGAAGTCAGCAAGTAAATTGATTTGACCATGTAAGTAGGTTACCAAATAACATTATATCACAACAAGCATTGATGTGCAGACCAAATGGAAGCAGAGGAAGAGGCCGACCACATTAATGATGAAGGGGGGAATATCAGAGTCCATGGGAATATTGATACATGACGCCCATAAGCGGCAAAATTATTCCGATGTTTATACTTCACCTCGACTCCGCAAGGTACAAGAGGAACACGATGAGATGAGACAAAAATAGGCAACATCATGTTAGTGAACAGTAAGGCTAATATTTTGAATATTAATTCATCATCATGGTGTGTCCTGTCACATGGTGCAGACGATCATGCACTCCCATGTCGGCAATGTACATGGGCATATGTCTACCAGCGAGTGAGATCAACAAGAGAAAAGGTGGCAAGATAGAACGCGGTAACTCCTGGAAGTCTCATGTAGAAGATTGCATTGTAGAGTTCCTTTTTAATTATCTCCTGATATGTATTTGTTCTTTAGTATTGTTGCTATATGTCCAATGAGTGGGTTATCTTATTTCATATATTTCCCATCCCACCTTCACATTTCTCACCAATCATTTTTCAGTATCTATTGATACGTGTTTGCTCTTTAGTATTGGAGCCATTGTTCCAATAATTGGGATTGCCTTGTTGCATCTATTTTCGATCTCCTCTCCTCATTTTCCACCTATCTTCCAATAATTTGTTATGCTGATATGTGGAGCATTCCCCTATGTCACGAGAGTTAACGGGGTTATGGAGAATGTCGTGTAACGCCTAGACCAGGTACACGCGTGTACCTGCCCAAAAATAGGAGTCATTCTATTTGACAGCCTCACACGGTGTGACATGTTGGGAGTTGGAAGCGGTACCCACTCTGACTTACCCCACAATGAAGTAAAGCTATGAGGATGGGACTGATTTCATTTGGAGGGGATGGGTTCTTGGAAGCCAAAGTGACCCATAATAGCTCTGGAAATCTAGGAGTTTTCCCAGGAAAATTAATTTCTTCCCTCCAAAATCTTCCTTCCCGAAAAGAGAAACTTAATTAGCTCGAGAGTCCCCCACCTATGAACATTTTCCCTTTTAGGTGAAATGGTCACAGGAATTAATAAAATGTAAAGTTCCCTTTTCTGAGTAACCTGGAACCTGGGAGATTACAATAGGACAGAATTTAGCTGTCTATTAGTGTTTACCCAGTCACCTGTAGTTCCAGATACTACCTTTATGTGAAGTAGTTTCACTAACTAAACACATAGATAATAAAATATTTTGTTACACCACAATGTATTTGACAGAAGAATGCAGGAACAGTTAATTTGGTTTAATAATCAAAATAAAAACCTGTGGAAGTAACCAGTGATGCATTATGACATATGAACAAACATATTAGTCTACAGGATCAGGTTCCAAAAACACAATGGAGATTAGAACTCATGAAAAGATCTATTGTTCTGGCATTTCATCACTGGACCACTCTGGACCACCTAACAATGTCTCTGCACTATAACACTGTTCTTTTTGTGAAACTTCCATGAATCTGTAAGTGATTTGGAATAAACAAATCTACACATATTCCGGAGAACTTTCTGGAATGAATAACTTATGATAACAGTTCTTTCGTATGAAATTGTCTATCAGACTTCAGCTTTAAATTAATAATTTGCAAGTCTCTTGTGAATTATAAAATTGATCCTAGTGATCTTAGAAAAGTCTCTTCATTTAGATTATGTCACTTCTTCATGAAGCAAAGATCAGTTCAATGGAGACTCTTTGATCAGAAAAACTCCTGACCACAAATCCCTTGTGCACCTAATTCCTACTGCACAGCTCATGATTGGCAGTCTCATGGTCATTAGTGGACAATGATCTGCAACTCTGGATCATGACATTCTGCGAACACCGTCATCCTCACCTGAGGTGGATAAACATGGTGAACACATTTACTTCTAGCCAAAGGATGATGATTCTCCAGTGGACAAGAATGAAAAGGGTTTACAGACTGTCAGAGTCTTGCATAACACAAGACAAGTAGCTCGTTTTCTGGCAAGTGTGAAGTAATATCAAACTATCAAATCACACGAAGTGAATATCCGAAAGTATTATTCACACGCTTTATTGACGCGCTGCATTTATTATCGCACAAACATCGCGCACTGACAATCCATAGCAATCATTTCAGCATGAACAATATCACTACAATACATAATAATACATGCAAGCAATAAACATCTCACGTACAAGTCAAACTATTCAAGCATTCGACTCAATCTCCCACTGTCGTTCAGGCTAGCTCTCAAGGCAGATTCAAACACAACTCGCGACCTGTCCGTTCAACAACCTAAGCCCGTCTGCCAGTTCTGGCGTCCTACACGCTACACGCTCACGTCAGCTGGTGTCCCCTGCACGGTTCACGGGGTGAACTCAATTGCTGTGCGTGGCTGCTTATCCAGGCGTCGGCAAAGACGTCGCGTTCTCTCTGCCGTGTTTAACATTACTCAGGGTTGCGTGTTGTTATGGTGTCTGGCGTTGGTACAGACAACGCGTCGCAACCTCGGGTGTGAGACCTTGACACTCTCCACACCCCTTTTTCATGCAAGGATTTCCTTTCATGTACAATATATCTCTAGGTGTTCTTAAACATGTCAAAGTCGAACATTATATATTAACAATTATAATAAATATATACAGGTGAATAGTCAACAATATGTATACACCATTTATGTTGCACTATGAAGTACAACAGTCAAGTACAATCTATTTAATGGGCATTACCTCGCTGTGACCCAGCTAGTCCGGTAGGTATCGGCTAAACTGGCCCCTACCTCACAACCAAGAACAAAAATACTAAAATAATCAGGTCAAGCCGTGAGCATCTCCCTCTGAGATGACCCCTCCATCAGAGCTCTATTTAGAGTTTCTAATGAAGGTCAACAGATTAGGCAATATACTGTCCATATCTAAACGATGTTACATTGACATTTTATTTATCAAGCACACATGTTAATGTTTACAATACATATTTACATGTCACCAACAATTTAGAATAATGTCCCCTGGTTATTATACAGAAAATTTAGGAACAATAATTTATCGTCGTTTACAAGACATAAATTACAATTGCAAACTCATTTCTTAGTGTCATAATTTGATCCTTATTGACAAATGTGCACAAAAAGTCACGTTTGTAAATAAGCAATCAAGTTATGATGCTGAGATTACATCTTATACAAATCGACATATACAATTCCGTATATGGAAATATTTTAAATCACATTTTAATATATTTGTCATACATTTATATACTTTTACTATTAATATGCAAAAAATCGGAAGTATACAGCTGTACTATTACATGTGTTGTGATGTCATTCAAACAAAGCTGGTCCGTTCTGGATGGATCTTCTATAAACGGAGTAGTAGTTGTTACTATCAGCTGTTGGATCATCTCTTCCGCCTTCTGCTCGGATTGTACTGTCGCAGTCATCTTTCGTACCTTGTTAAAACGTCTTGGGCACCTCGGTCTGGATACTTTAGGATTACCTCAAGTTTTAGTGGCTTGGTAACTTCTTGGATCCTGTAGTGTTGTCCCGTGACACTTCTCTGTAGTGTCTGGTTGTTATAATATTTATTTACAATAATAATTACATTCTTTCTCATATCTCACAGTCATACAACACATTAGTTTACATAATACTGATTCCATTCTTTCACATATCTCACAATTATACACGCATTCATTCGCATGATAATAATAAGAATTACAATATGTACATAAGTTAAATACACTGGGAGATACAATCTTCCCCATCACAATGGTGTACACAGCGTTACTGACACATTGTCACAATTGGCTGTGGTACTGAGCACTATCTACGTTGCAGTTTTATACACCCTCTGCACTGTGCTCTGGTGTCGACTGGGTATTAGGTTCGTTGTATGGACATCTCGACAAAAGGTTTGCAAGACAGTTTTGTGAACCCTTTATGTGGTTAACCTCATAGCTATAGTCCTGCAGAAGAAGGGACCATCTTGCCACCCTGCTGTTACTAGGCGTTCCTCTGGTAACAATTGTCAGCGGAGTATTATCTGTTTCAATAATGAAATGGAAATCTAGAAAGTTTACGTACCGAAAATACGATGGCAAGAGCCTCGAGTTCCGGTGTACTGTAATTTCGTTCGCTGGTGTTCAGTTTTCGAGAGACATAGTATACTGGGTACAAGATTTGGTCGTGTTCTTGGAGAAGCACACCTCCAATGGCTACGGAGCTCGCATCACATCTTAATCTAAAAGTAATATTCAAATTTGGCAATTTCAAAATAGGTGATTTAGAAAAATATGAAAGAATTTTCGTAAATGCTGGCCTTAAACATTCACTGTTTACAATCACATTGGGGTGTTTATTTGTTAGTAGATCAGTGAAACATTTGGTCAATTCAGCAAAATGAAGAATAAACTGTCTATAATAGTTTAAAAGACCTAACACACAATTTATCAACTGTTTCTTAGTTGTCGGAAGCGACAATTTCAAAATTCTGGACATGATGTTATCGTCAGTTGATATAAAGCCATTTGAGATCTTATAGCCCAAAAATGAAATTTCCTGAAAGGCTATATCCACTTTGGAAGGTTTTACAGTCAGTCCATGATGTCTAATTCTGTCAAATGTCTGCTGTAGTGCTGTTATGTGCTCTGTCATGTCCTTTGTGTGTATGCAAATGTCGTCCATGTACCAAATGATGTTAGCAATGTCTGTCAAAAGAATTATTGTCATTCTGACGAAGGTAGCTGGTGCATTGACTAATCCGAAAGGTAGTTTACACCATTCGTATAAACCCCAAGGTGTGGCAAATGCAGTCAGATGTATACTATCAGGATGTACAGCTATCTGCCAGTAGCCTTTTGTCATGTCAAGTTTAGTAAAATAACGTGAGTCAGATAGTTCAGTCAAGATGTCTTCACAGTTGCTCATTGGTTCTAAATCCAACTGTGTAATACTGTTGAGTTTACGATAGTCCACACAAAGTCTAATAGTGTTGTCCTTTTTGCGTACCAAAACTATTTGTGAACAGAAATGAGATTGTGAACGTCGAATGATATGATTTGTTTCTAAATCAATGATTTCTTGATGAAGTTTTTCTTTATAGTGTATAGGGATGGAATATGGTCTACACTTAATAGGAACGTCAGATGTTAAGATGATTTGGTGTTGCACTAAATCTGTCTGTCCTGGGCTGTCCGAAAAGATCGTCCTGTAATCTTGTATCAGTTGCCTGCAACTGTCAGTTTGTGTCTGAGTCAGTTTAGGATTTACCTTAATGTCCTGTAAGTTGGTCGTCGTGTCAAGAACTGGTGTCGGTATCTCGTCAGTGTCGTTGTCGTCCGTCTGGTCCACTATGGAGGTGCTTGCTGCAGTCTCTACTTGTTCGTCTTGCCTGTGGTGATATGGTTTGAGCATGTTAATATGGAAAATTGTATGTTTGTCCCTAACTGCAATCTCGTAATCTACCGTCGAAATTTGTCGTAGCACTTTGAACGGTCCTTGCCATGAGTCAGTTAGGAGATGTCTATCACTTGGCAAAAGAAGAAGAACGTCCTGTCCTGGCGTCAGTGTAATAGTTCTATTTCCTCTGTTAGCATATTGTCGGTAAATAGCTCCTGATTTTTGGAGAGCTTCTTTGGCTAATATACATGATTTCATAATTCTATCACGCAATGATGTTACATGTTCATATGGTGAAATGGGTATAGACACAGTTGTACTTCCAGTCAACATAGATTCATACAGAGATAATGGGCCGCGTGGTTGTGCACCATATAACATTTCGAATGGTGAGAACCCAGTGCTGGAATGGGGCACTTCCCTATATGCAAACAAAATGGCAGGCAGTTAAGTATCCGAATCTTCAGGATGTTCTTGGGTTACCTTAGAGAGCATATGTTTCATATCACCATTAATCTTTTCTACTATACCGGTCGAATGTGGGTGATATGTACTGTTGAAGCATTGTTTAACACCCAACATTTTGGTAAAGGCTTGTGTAGCCGAGGAAATAAACTGGCTACCCCGATCTGAAAGGATGGTATCAGGGAATCCTACCCTCGCAAAAATATGAAAGAACACTTCCATGATGTCGTTGGAAGTATGTTCTTCATTGGAATCGCTTCTGGCCAACGAGTACATAGATCAATGAGTGTTACAATGTATCTATTACCTTTAGATATTATATGGTTCAGAGGACCAACTATATCGACCGAGATCTTTTCAAACGGTCTACTAGCCAAATCAGTAACTTGCAATTCAGCTTTTGGGTGTTTACCCTTTTTGACAAGCTTTTGACAGATGTCACACGATCTGAAATACTGTTTGGTATCGTTGCAAAACTTTGGCCAATAAAATTGAGTAAGTAACCTTACTCTAGTTTTAGCATAAGCCATGTGTCCTGCAAAGGGTATGTCATGAGCTATGTTCAATGCTTGCTTGCGGTTTTCTAACGGTAGCACTGTTTGTTCTATAGTGCTGGAACCTTTGGTGTAATACCGTGTTAGAATTCCGTTCTTGAGACCAAAGTACCATTGAGCATTCTTTGCTACTCTTGGCTTTTGGCCTATAAGTTTAAAATACTTTTGCAGAGATCGATCGGCTTTCTGAGATGTTATAAACGTCTCCCTAGTTGTCTCAGGAGATGTTACAACTGGACTTACTCGTTGTAAAGCATCTGTTTGATCGATTCGATCTTGCATCTGTGCAGTAGATCGAGTTACTGCGTTTACTACATTACAACGATCATTCTCATCACACAATGATGTCACATTCACACAATTACATGTATGTTCTGGCATAGCCAGGTTGGTATTTGTACATTCAATTACAGGTGGTAATACATCATGAATGGTGATTGGTGATGAAGGTGAAGTGGTAATATCAATATTACAACTGACAGATGATGTATTGATGTCATGTGGTATGTCATTCACTTCAGGAAGGTTTCCAATAATAATATCGCAGCAAGGATTGGTTAATGCTGCGCATTTCACCTTTCCTGTAAGGAATGGTGTAGTTATATATGCCCATGCAAGTGGATATTTCTCTATGTTCCCTGAGAATGTCCTGCATGTGACATATTTACCACTATATTGTGATGGTAAAATATAATTTCTCTTTACACCAATGAGAGTACTTCCGCTATCACGTAAAACTGTGGCAGCACTACCATTAACATAACCCTGGTGGATGTTCAGTTTACCTTTGGAGTTTACTACATAATTGGCCTCCTCACTGGTAATAGGTATAGAATGGCCGCATGTTAACACGCCATCCTCATGAAATTGATCACAAATGGTACATTTTTCCTGATGGAATACCTCAATGGAATGTGCTGAGTTTACTGGGTGATCTTAGTTAGTTAGTTAGTTAGTTAGTCGACAGATTATCCTCGTTGCACATCGAACCATTCAGTCCATAAGTGCTCGGATCCCCTCCTCAGCAAATTCCGCAGCGTGTAGCGGCTAACGACGCCAGTTCTGTGTTGGTTTATCAATCTTCTTTGGCTTCCTGCGTAGTGTTCTTGTTTGGCCACCCCTCTCTTAATTTGCTGCTCCCGCAGTCTGGCCATTGTCGTAGATTCACAGTCATCACTTGGTTCTCGTAAAAGACTCACTTCTCGTAGAGCATTCAGAATGTCAGCCTGGTCCATGGCGCGTCCGCCCTCCACAGTAGCCTCACCTGCGAGCTTGTCAGCCCGCTCATTTCCTTGTACTCCCGCATGACCTGGCACGAAGATGAAACTAATCTTTGCCAGCCGAGACCGCTTCAGAGGCAGCAACCACTCTCTTCGGATCGACCCCTCCTCTATCCTCTTGATCATGTTCATTGAGTCGCTAAGGAAACAAGCCCTAGTAAATGTCTGTGTCTCGAGCCATTTTATTGCTTTACTTACTGCTATGACTTCCATGGTCAGGCTACTTGTGGTTTCAGTGAAAGTACCAGAGTCCTCCTTCACAATTCTCCCTCCGGCCCGAGCTGTAAAGGCCCATGAGGTTCTCACATGTCGGACGACCGACTCATCTGTGTAGATGACCGCGTCACCTTCTAGCGAATTCTCGAAAATCAACGCTTGTACTTCAGCCTCAACAGCAGCCGGATTTTCTTGTCTGCATTTTCTATCTAGTTGGATGCAAACTGAAAAGGATGTGCAGAAGTCTGTTGGCACTTGCACCCACTCCTCGCCAGGTTCTAAGTCCTCAAGTGAACACACCTGTTGAAGAATGTCTTCGGCTTGACCCATCCACGACCGTCCTCTTTTTAACCTGCCGCCCTTCACCTTCCTAATTTCACTATGCAGTGGATGTTGTGTGTTTGCGTTAATTCTGAGGTAGGCGCGTGCCCTGCAAACTTGTATTCTCTCTTCAATGGTTGGAAAATCAAGAAGGTAGCGCATCGCCCTGCATGCTGTATCTCTTGTACATCCAAGAATAATGCGCATTGCTTCATTCTGTATCCTTTCCATCCTTTCTATCTGCTTATGGCTGAGAGTCAGGATTGCCATTGCATACTCCAAAACAGACATGACCAGCCCCTCGTACAGAAGACATGACATAGATGGCGCTGCTCACAGTTTGCAGCCGCCATCACCAGCATCGCTGCCAAACCCCGCTTGGCCTTTGTTATCACCTGGTCTATGTGCACATTATAAGCAAGGCTTCGATCAAACCGTATCCCCAGGTAATTCATTGCCTGCGTTCTTTCCACCGTCTCTGAACACAGCATTACAGTTGGTGTTGGATTGTTGACAATATGATTATTCAACGAGAACCAAGTCACTGTTGCCTTTGTTGGGTTGACCATCGCCCCAGCTTCATCACACCAAGTACTTATGCGATTGAGTTCGGTTTGTAGTTCCACAGCAACCTCCTCTCTATCCTTACCCTGACGATACACTAAAACATCATCGGCATACGACAATGTCCTGCCAGGTCCAGTGATCTGCTCACTGGTGATTCTCACTGTTTAGGCGTTGAACAGTACCGGAGATAATGGCGATCCCTGTGGTAGGCCAGGATATATTGTTGTTGGTTCCGAAGTCCAACTGCCACATCTAAAAACTACTTTCCGTTGGTAGAGGGCTGCAGCGATCCAACTAAGGAGGAATGGACTTACGTTTAGTTCAAGAAGCTGAAACATTAAAAAATCCAGTGGTACTCTGTTGTATGCGTCCTCAAGATCAATCGCTGCAGCAACGGTTTCAGTGCCTGCGTGGAAACCTTCATAGACATCCTGGGCAAAGACTGCTGCATTGGTCCAGGTTTCTCTTTTTGGACGGTACCCACCCAGGGTAGGTGGGAAAACACCTTGCCTCTCTAGTTGGCTTGATATTTTCCTGGCAATTACCTTCTCCAGCAGCTTGCCTATTGTATTCTGCATGGTTATAATTCGATATCCCTGAATTTTTTTGTGGTCTTTGTCAGGCTTCGGCAAGGGAACCAGATAGCTGTGTAACCATTCCTCCTTGATGCTAGCACTCCCTATACTGTTGTTGTACATGTCTGCTAATTCCTCTAGCTCATTGTCGGTACACCTATTTATGTCGTCGTATCTTATGCCATCAGGACCTGGAGCACTGTTTTTTGATCGTCGAAGCACAGCCTTGATTTCTTTCACTGTCACTGTGTCTTCCTCCGAAGTGTTCTGGGCCTTGCATCTGTCTGAGGTGACCTCCTTGGCCAGATTTCGGCCTCCCATGTCTGTCTGGTTGCCCTGCTCAAGGTAGCGTTCAAAGAGGGCTTTTCCCTTGTCCTCGTCAGTCCTCTGCCAGGTGAGGTCAGCACCTTGGAAGTCTGAAATGCTCTTATTCTTGACTACACCACTCATGCTTTTATGTAGGCGCCAGAACAATTTCAGTGACTTGTCTGTGCTTACTCTTTGACACACCTCTGCCCATTTTTCGCTTTTAACCACCTTGACCAGTTTTTTTAAATAGCTTACTTTTGTGTGCATCTCTCTTTCTAAGTGCAAGCAGGGACTAGGATGACCAGCTCTGTTCTTCTTGGCATTTTGCCATCTCCTTACAGCACTACGCTTATCCACCCAAGCCTTCTCCACCTCGAAACTCGACCACGGTGGCTGCTCCCAGCTTTTTTTTCTGCCCTGAAAAGTTCTGCGCTTGTCACGTCTTATTTTACTCACCACATCTTGCCCTGTACTGTCATACTGGAACGTCTTTACCTTTAGCTTGTGCTGCCTGGTTCTGCCTTTCTCCACCAATATGCTGCACGGGTGGTGGTCGCTGCCATGGTGTCCTAGGACACCCCATCTACACACTGTAGTGAGTGAAGGTGAAACTAGCGCCAGATCAATAGCACTGTCCTCATCGCCTGGACGGCTTGCTGTCCTGGTGACACAGCCACTGTTAATACAAACCAGGTCGATGGTTTCCAGTGCAGTCTCGAGCTCCTCCCCTTGTGTATTGGAGGAAGTGTTTCCCCATGCTCTGCCCTTAGCGTTGATGTCACCACAGAAAATAACATTTCTCTCTTGGCCTAATATGCCACTTAAGCACTGCCACTTCTGGGCGTCCATACTCGCATTGCGGGCATAAACATTAACCAACACGAATGGTATACTGGAATGAACTCTCAACGCCTGTATTTGTATATCGTCACTGTCCCAATTGGACATGTCTAGCTCTGACGCCACCATGCTGTCGCGAACGAGAATCGCCGTTCCCAGATGTCGTCTGTTGTAGAAACATTTGAAGCCGGCAATTCGGAGTAGCTGATCGCCCAGTATCGTCTCCTGGAGTGCTACAATGTCGTTCCTGTAAACTAGGGTTTCTAAAATAGAGCCCCGTTGTTTTACACTGGCACAGTTCCAATATAGAAAACGGATATTCTTGAGTCCTAGACGGTGACACTTGAGTCTAAAACGCCTCAAACCACCGCGCTTACCTTGTTTCTTTTTCCCTGCGCGGCTACCACGCCGCTTCGTTATGTTGACTGCTGGCCCATCGGAAAACACACGTTGTTCCGCCATGTTGAAAAAACGTAAACACAGACTGATTTGAACCACACACGCTGCTGAAAATTCACTCAAGGATGGCTTCGCTCGATGCACGAACTCCGTAGCACCCGCGCATATCTTGAGTAGAAACTCCTGGTTTTACATCCTGGCACACCAATTACACGCCCGAGATGAATAAATCCATCCCCGTCGCGAAAAAGTTAACGAACATACACTTTCATCTTCTGACGAAGAACTGTCAAACATGGCTGCATTAGCCTTTTTGGTCATTGACTTGCCTTTACAATCCTTACGCCAATGACCAAAAGCCTTACAAAGGTAACATTTTATAAGTTTTTTGTAGTTCTTCCTTTCTTTATCTTGCTTAGAAATGTAATTATGCAAGTAAGCAGTGTACCCAGGATGTTGGTCGAACATATCATGCTCATTGTGTGCATAGTTGCAATATTTACACTGATATAATTTCTCTGCATATTGCTTATAAGGTCTTTGTTTGCTATTTGACCCTGCCTGATATTTGCCATATGTAGCTGCTGCTACAAAGTCTGTGCTGATCAGACTACTAGAGAAACAATGCTTATTGGCTGCAAAATAACCAGAGCCACGACTTTCAATCTGTTGAACACTTTCACACTGACATTCCAACAAAAATTTAGAAAAGGGAGCTGGGAGAGATGCAATAATCTTATCTCTCAACATAAGGTCAACTAATTTGTCATAACTTCCATTTACTTTGGCTGCTGACAGCCATTTAGAAAAAATATTTTGAATTTCTGAGATGTAATCAGAGAACGTGTGTGTTGGCTTAGGAGACAACTTCCTAAACTGTTCTCTATAACCTGATTCATCTAGCAACAAATGTGACATAATTTTTGCTTTAATGTAAAGATAATCTTCTTTCAGGTCATTTGGGATCGACTCTATGACTTTAAGAGGTTCCCCAGAAAGACTTCTTACATATACTATCCCCCATTCAGGTTTTGGGATTTTGTAATGATCCATAACAAATTCAAAATTTTGGGTGAATGCTGCTATGCAATCACCTGTGTTGTAACTTCTGATCAGACCTTGGTACTTCTTATGAGGTTGATCTTTGTCTGTTTCTCTATTCAATTTATCTTTAGAACATTCAGCTTTTAGCTGTTCAATTCTTAGTTGTGTTTCTTGCTCTTCTCTCTTACTTTGGGCTAAGATCTCAGCTTGCCTCACTGCAGCTTCTGACTGTTTTAAAGCAGCCTCTGATTGTGCTTGTTGAAGCTTTAGAGCAGCATCTGATTGTGCTTGTTGAAGCTTTAACGCCCTTTCAGCCGCTCTCTCATCCCGCTCACTAATTTGCTCTTGTTTGAAACAATATTCTGCATATTTACTTTCACTCCATGCTCTCAATCCCTCACCAGACATATTCATTTTTAAACCCATTTCAATGAAATCGTTTAAAGAAGACATGATGAACAATAGGTATGATGGAATAAATATAAACAAAGTTACTTATGATGTTAGTAAGTTACAAATATTTATAGCACAGTTAATGTCTAAAGCCAGACTAACGAAAGTATAAAGAGAGATGAAAAAAAATTTTATACTCAAGTAATCCTTGGGTACTGTGCTGTTCAGTGGTGCTCGAAATCACCCTGGACGTCTTTCGGGTTGACGCACAAAAAATTTTTGAAGTTCACCAGACTCAGGTAAAGTTGACTCAAAAAACCTGTACTTTTTAAACTAACCGAAATTAGAACATTTGTAAATGTATGGTGTGTGTAATGTCACTGAAGTCTGTAAAGGTTTGTATGCTGTCAAGTATTATTATTAGTCGTTACCACAATCAACAACTTTCACGCTCACACTAACCCTAGTCAATGACATTCAAGGGTACGGCCGCCATTTTGGATTTTAGGTACAAAATTTGTTGAATTTAGTGATAAGTCTGAAGACGCCTCGGTTGGCTTCAAATAATATCTTCACACTTATAATTTAATTAAATCAACTCTATTAATTCGTTACTTTACCTTAACCTATGACTTGCGCACTTCTATCGGCATGTTCACATTCGCTTCAAACTCGGACAAAAAAAAATTTCACTTTCGCATTTGATTCAAAACCCAGACGAAAGCCACCACATTCGCACTTGTCAGAGTCTTGCATAACACAAGACAAGTAGCTCGTTTTCTGGCAAGTGTGAAGTAATATCAAACTATCAAATCACACGAAGTGAATATCCGAAAGTATTATTCACACGCTTTATTGACGCGCTGCATTTATTATCGCACAAACATCGCGCACTGACAATCCATAGCAATCATTTCAGCATGAACAATATCACTACAATACATAATAATACATGCAAGCAATAAATATCTCACTTACAAGTCAAACTATTCAAGCATTCGACTCAGTCTCCCACTGTCGTACAGACTAGCTCTCAAGGCAGATTCAAACACAACTCGCGACCTGTCCGTTCAACAACCTAAGCCCGTCTGCCAGTTCTGGCGTCCTACACGCTACACGCTCACGTCAGCTGGTGTCCCCTGCACGGTTCACGGGGTGAACTCAATTGCTGTGCGTGGCTGCTTATCCAGGCGTCGGCAAAGACGCCGCGTTCTCTCTGCCGTGTTTAACATTACTCAGGGTTGCGTGTTGTTATGATGTCTGGCGTTGGTACAGACAACGCGTCGCAACCTCGGGTGTGAGAACGTGACACAGACATGAGTTACAGAAGGTAGCAGATTCAGGAAGTACCTACAAGTCATGAGCTACAGTGTCTCTCCTTTTACTGGCATTAGACATCAGCAATTATATTGGGCAAGCTTTCTTTTCCTGCTCTTGGACATAGTGACCTGTTGGCTGATGTTCTCACAGAGGACACAGACACAGTGAATGACAAGGCTAGGAAAGAATGATGGAGAGTAATTGATGAGATGTACCCAGCATATCTGATCCCTACATAGTAATGGAACAGAACAGGATGATTGTTCATCTCATACATATTAACTCAAACTCAATGCTGCCACCATTGTTTTAGTCTGCCTGGATACTTTCCTGTTTATACCCCCTCACCTCTTCTGTCATTTCCTTTACTTACTTCTTCTGACACTGGGGTGTTATTTCCCCCTGACAGTTTAGAAGTGCTTATGCATGAAAGCATATTATGTCCTTTACTTACTCAGGGACATAATATGCTTTCATGCATAAGCACTTCTAAACTGTCAGGGGGAAATAACACCCCACTATGTCCAAGAGCAGGAAAAGAAAGCTTGCCCAATATAATTGCTGATGTCTAATGCCAGTAAAAGGAGAGACACTGTAGCTCATGACTTTTAGGTACTTCCTGAATCTGCTACCTTCTGTAACTCATGTCTGTGTCAAGTTCTCACACCCGAGGTTGCGACGCGTTGTCTGTACCAACGCCAGACATCATAACAACATGCAACCCTGAGTAATGTTAAACACGGCAGAGAGAACGCGGCGTCTTTGCCGACGCCTGGATAAGCAGCCACGCACAGCAATTGAGTTCACCCCGTGAACCGTGCAGGGGACACCAGCTGACGTGAGCGTGTAGCGTGTAGGACGCCAGAACTGGCAGACGGGCTTAGGTTGTTGAACGGACAGGTCGCGAGTTGTGTTTGAATCTGCCTTGAGAGCTAGTCTGTACGACAGTGGGAGACTGAGTCGAATGCTTGAATAGTTTGACTTGTAAGTGAGATATTTATTGCTTGCATGTATTATTATGTATTGTAGTGATATTGTTCATGCTGAAATGATTGCTATGGATTGTCAGTGCGCGATGTTTGTGCGATAATAAATGCAGCGCGTCAATAAAGCGTGTGAATAATACTTTCGGATATTCACTTCGTGTGATTTGATAGTTTGATATTACTTCACACTTGCCAGAAAACGAGCTACTTGTCTTGTGTTATGCAAGACTCTGACAAGTGCGAATGTGGTGGCTTTCGTCTGGGTTTTGAATCAAATGCGAAAGTGAAATTTTTTTTTGTCCGAGTTTGAAGCGAATGTGAACATGCCGATAGAAGTGCGCAAGTCATAGGTTAAGGTAAAGTAACGAATTAATAGAGTTGATTTAATTAAATTATAAGTGTGAAGATATTATTTGAAGCCAACCGAGGCGTCTTCAGACTTATCACTAAATTCAACAAATTTTGTACCTAAAATCCAAAATGGCGGCCGTACCCTTGAATGTCATTGACTAGGGTTAGTGTGAGCGTGAAAGTTGTTGATTGTGGTAACGACTAATAATAATACTTGACAGCATACAAACCTTTACAGACTTCAGTGACATTACACACACCATACATTTACAAATGTTCTAATTTCGGTTAGTTTAAAAAGTACAGGTTTTTTGAGTCAACTTTACCTGAGTCTGGTGAACTTCAAAAATTTTTTGTGCGTCAACCCGAAAGACGTCCAGGGTGATTTCGAGCACCACTGAACAGCACAGTACCCAAGGATTACTTGAGTATAAAATTTTTTTTCATCTCTCTTTATACTTTCGTTAGTCTGGCTTTAGACATTAACTGTGCTATAAATATTTGTAACTTACTAACATCATAAGTAACTTTGTTTATATTTATTCCATCATACCTATTGTTCATCATGTCTTCTTTAAACGATTTCATTGAAATGGGTTTAAAAATGAATATGTCTGGTGAGGGATTGAGAGCATGGAGTGAAAGTAAATATGCAGAATATTGTTTCAAACAAGAGCAAATTAGTGAGCGGGATGAGAGAGCGGCTGAAAGGGCGTTAAAGCTTCAACAAGCACAATCAGATGCTGCTCTAAAGCTTCAACAAGCACAATCAGAGGCTGCTTTAAAACAGTCAGAAGCTGCAGTGAGGCAAGCTGAGATCTTAGCCCAAAGTAAGAGAGAAGAGCAAGAAACACAACTAAGAATTGAACAGCTAAAAGCTGAATGTTCTAAAGATAAATTGAATAGAGAAACAGACAAAGATCAACCTCATAAGAAGTACCAAGGTCTGATCAGAAGTTACAACACAGGTGATTGCATAGCAGCATTCACCCAAAATTTTGAATTTGTTATGGATCATTACAAAATCCCAAAACCTGAATGGGGGATAGTATATGTAAGAAGTCTTTCTGGGGAACCTCTTAAAGTCATAGAGTCGATCCCAAATGACCTGAAAGAAGATTATCTTTACATTAAAGCAAAAATTATGTCACATTTGTTGCTAGATGAATCAGGTTATAGAGAACAGTTTAGGAAGTTGTCTCCTAAGCCAACACACACGTTCTCTGATTACATCTCAGAAATTCAAAATATTTTTTCTAAATGGCTGTCAGCAGCCAAAGTAAATGGAAGTTATGACAAATTAGTTGACCTTATGTTGAGAGATAAGATTATTGCATCTCTCCCAGCTCCCTTTTCTAAATTTTTGTTGGAATGTCAGTGTGAAAGTGTTCAACAGATTGAAAGTCGTGGCTCTGGTTATTTTGCAGCCAATAAGCATTGTTTCTCTAGTAGTCTGATCAGCACAGACTTTGTAGCAGCAGCTACATATGGCAAATATCAGGCAGGGTCAAATAGCAAACAAAGACCTTATAAGCAATATGCAGAGAAATTATATCAGTGTAAATATTGCAACTATGCACACAATGAGCATGATATGTTCGACCAACATCCTGGGTACACTGCTTACTTGCATAATTACATTTCTAAGCAAGATAAAGAAAGGAAGAACTACAAAAAACTTATAAAATGTTACCTTTGTAAGGCTTTTGGTCATTGGCGTAAGGATTGTAAAGGCAAGTCAATGACCAAAAAGGCTAATGCAGCCATGTTTGACAGTTCTTCGTCAGAAGATGAAAGTGTATGTTCGTTAACTTTTTCGCGACGGGGATGGATTTATTCATCTCGGGCGTGTAATTGGTGTGCCAGGATGTAAAACCAGGAGTTTCTACTCAAGATATGCGCGGGTGCTACGGAGTTCGTGCATCGAGCGAAGCCATCCTTGAGTGAATTTTCAGCAGCGTGTGTGGTTCAAATCAGTCTGTGTTTACGTTTTTTCAACATGGCGGAACAACGTGTGTTTTCCGATGGGCCAGCAGTCAACATAACGAAGCGGCGTGGTAGCCGCGCAGGGAAAAAGAAACAAGGTAAGCGCGGTGGTTTGAGGCGTTTTAGACTCAAGTGTCACCGTCTAGGACTCAAGAATATCCGTTTTCTATATTGGAACTGTGCCAGTGTAAAACAACGGGGCTCTATTTTAGAAACCCTAGTTTACAGGAACGACATTGTAGCACTCCAGGAGACGATACTGGGCGATCAGCTACTCCGAATTGCCGGCTTCAAATGTTTCTACAACAGACGACATCTGGGAACGGCGATTCTCGTTCGCGACAGCATGGTGGCGTCAGAGCTAGACATGTCCAATTGGGACAGTGACGATATACAAATACAGGCGTTGAGAGTTCATTCCAGTATACCATTCGTGTTGGTTAATGTTTATGCCCGCAATGCGAGTATGGACGCCCAGAAGTGGCAGTGCTTAAGTGGCATATTAGGCCAAGAGAGAAATGTTATTTTCTGTGGTGACATCAACGCTAAGGGCAGAGCATGGGGAAACACTTCCTCCAATACACAAGGGGAGGAGCTCGAGACTGCACTGGAAACCATCGACCTGGTTTGTATTAACAGTGGCTGTGTCACCAGGACAGCAAGCCGTCCAGGCGATGAGGACAGTGCTATTGATCTGGCGCTAGTTTCACCTTCACTCACTACAGTGTGTAGATGGGGTGTCCTAGGACACCATGGCAGCGACCACCACCCGTGCAGCATATTGGTGGAGAAAGGCAGAACCAGGCAGCACAAGCTAAAGGTAAAGACGTTCCAGTATGACAGTACAGGGCAAGATGTGGTGAGTAAAATAAGACGTGACAAGCGCAGAACGTTTCAGGGCAGAAAAAAAAAGCTGGGAGCAGCCACCGTGGTCGAGTTTCGAGGTGGAGAAGGCTTGGGTGGATAAGCGTAGTGCTGTAAGGAGATGGCAAAATGCCAAGAAGAACAGAGCTGGTCATCCTAGTCCCTGCTTGCACTTAGAAAGAGAGATGCACACAAAAGTAAGCTATTTAAAAAAACTGGTCAAGGTGGTTAAAAGCGAAAAATGGGCAGAGGTGTGTCAAAGAGTAAGCACAGACAAGTCACTGAAATTGTTCTGGCGCCTACATAAAAGCATGAGTGGTGTAGTCAAGAATAAGAGCATTTCAGACTTCCAAGGTGCTGACCTCACCTGGCAGAGGACTGACGAGGACAAGGGAAAAACCCTCTTTGAACGCTACCTTGAGCAGGGCAACCAGACAGACATGGGAGGCCGAAATCTGGCCAAGGAGGTCACCTCAGACAGATGCAAGGCCCAGAACACTTCGGAGGAAGACACAGTGACAGTGAAAGAAATCAAGGCTGTGCTTCGACGATCAAAAAACAGTGCTCCAGGTCCTGATGGCATAAGATACGACGACATAAATAGGTGTACCGACAATGAGCTAGAGGAATTAGCAGACATGTACAACAACAGTATAGGGAGTGCTAGCATCAAGGAGGAATGGTTACACAGCTATCTGGTTCCCTTGCCGAAGCCTGACAAAGACCACAAAAAAATTCAGGGATATCGAATTATAACCATGCAGAATACAATAGGCAAGCTGCTGGAGAAGGTAATTGCCAGGGAAATATCAAGCCAACTAGAGAGGCAATGTGTTTTCCCACCTACCCTGGGTGGGTACCGTCCAAAAAGAGAAACCTGGACCAATGCAGCAGTCTTTGCCCAGGATGTCTATGAAGGTTTCCACGCAGGCACTGAAACCGTTGCTGCAGCGATTGATCTTGAGGACGCATACAACAGAGTACCACTGGATTTTTTAATGTTTCAGCTTCTTGAACTAAACGTAAGTCCATTCCTCCTTAGTTGGATCGCTGCAGCCCTCTACCAACGGAAAGTAGTTTTTAGATGTGGCAGTTGGACTTCGGAACCAACAACAATATATCCTGGCCTACCACAGGGATCGCCATTATCTCCGGTACTGTTCAACGCCTAAACAGTGAGAATCACCAGTGAGCAGATCACTGGACCTGGCAGGACATTGTCGTATGCCGATGATGTTTTACTGGAATGTCTTGACCGTTGACTTGTGCTGCCTCGTTCTGCCTTTCTCCACCAATATGCTGCAAGGGTGAAGGCCATAGGACGTTACTATCTACGCACTACGTTACATCTACACACTGGAGTGAGTGAATGCGAAACCAGCGCCTGAACAATATCACTGTCCTCATCACCTGGACGAATTGCTGTCCTGGTGACACAGCCACTGTTGATACAAATAAGGTCAATGGTTTCAAGTGCAGTTTCGAGCTCCTCCCCCTTTGTGTGGGAGGAAATGTTTCCCGTGAACTGCCTTTAGCGTAGAAATCGCCACAGAAAATAACATTTCTCTCGTAAACTAATATGTCACATAAGCACTGCCACTTCTGATAATCCATACTCGCGTTGCGGTCATAAACATTAACCAACACGAATGGTAAACTGGATTGAACTCTTACCGCCTGTAATTGTATGTCGTCACTGTCACAACTGGACATGTTTAGCTCTGACGCCATCATGCTGCCGTGAATGAGAATAGCCATCCCAGATGTCGCCTGTTGTAGAAGCATTTGAAGCCTGGCAATTTTCAGTTGCTGATCACCCAGTCTCGTCCCCTGAAGTGCTACGATGTCGTTCCTGTAAACCAGGTTTTCCAGAATATGGCCCCATTGTTTTACGCTTGCACAGTTTCAATATAGAATATGGGTATTCCTGAGGCCTAGACGGTCACACTTGTGTCTAAAACATTTTGCCCCACTTCGTATGCCTTGCCGTTTGCGGCCACCACGACGTCCCTGTCATCATGTCAGGTTGAATTCCCACCGCACGGAGCAGAAATGTTGTTCCGCCACGTTGAAAAAACGAACGGGACAAAAACATACAAGCTGCGAAAATTCACTCAATGATTGCCTCGCACAGTCATCAGATATTTTGTAATGTCATCGAAACCAAGCAATATCAAATACCACCTATTCTAAAACATCCACATATCAACATGCATACACATAAACCACCGATAGCTGATTTAATCTTAACAATACTGAGTCATCATATCCAATAATCGAGGATCTAAGAAACACACAAGCTGTAAATCAAATTACGTAAGGTGGCATGCATAAGAACGCAACTAAAATGAATTAAAATATATAGAGACCAAAATAAACAAAAATAGAAAAAAAAGCTAAGAGCACGTGTAGGAATAACATATATTACTGACTTCATAAAACACTGACATATTAAACGGTTCAAACATTTAGTTACAATGAAACTATAATGGTGTTGTTGTTGAATATTTAACATTTATTGCATTTCATGCTGCAGAAACAGGTTGCTTCCCTGCTTCGTGTGGGCTATAGCTGGACTTGTACTGTACATCCACACAACCAGGGATTAGCTGACCATCTACCCTCAAGAATCTGTCTGTCTGTCAGGGTACTTGAACTTTGCACTACGGAGAGCCACAACGTTCTGACCCTCCTGGTTTTCAACTGTCCGAAATGACATAATTAATTGTCCAATGGGCACACGTGCACTATGTGCCGCTAATAAAATATAGCTACTCAAATGTCACGTATGATACTTGTTGCATATCACATTGCGTCAACGTATCGTGTTTTTATATATTATCTATCAAATAAAATAGCATATTGTTACATATAATGAGACTAATCTATATAAAGGTTCAATATTATTGTGGCTTCTTCATCGAATTTGCAGACCTTAAAGTAAATCAGGCACATATTTTTGAAATTATTTTACTAACTCCTTAACTGCATACACCCATAACATGTATTCTTCCTACTTTACTATGAAATACACATGTACTATTTGTATGCTTTGTTTTGACGTATTATTTAATAGATGTTAAAACTTTTTGAACATATGTGTGCATAAGTTACTGTACATTAAGAACGCAAATGGAAGCCGAAGAAAATGGCGCTGTGGTTAGGCGCTCTTCTACCTTCCCAGTGGTCAAAGGCTTGGTCCGTATCGGCTTGGATTGTGAAAATATGTCAAGCCTCTCAGGTCGACTCGGCATAAATATAAAACCGGTAAATATCGTGGGTAGTAATGACGGGAGGCTTGATACAGACCACATGACCCGTCGAGTGTCGATTGTCCACAGACATGAGGCTCGTACCATATTACCACAGGCGTGTACAAGTGTCTTCTACTGTCCACTAGCACTGATTGAGGGAGAGTTCTAGATGCAACCATGCCCGTACTTGTACTTTATTAAATACACCAACACATGTGATCATGTGAAACACGATGAAGTGATCAACATGATGATGTTATTCCAAATGTTGGCACAGACCTCGGAATACTGACACATATTTACTGGATATAAGTAGCTGCAATCAAAATTGGAAATAAACTAAGCAAGAATAAAGGGATAAACCTACCTGTAAGATACGGGTGTGTTTTGCTATGTGAGGAAACAATAATGAAGGGGATCAGGTGTAGTTAAGACACAAGTTGGGAATATCGATTATCCGCGATGTATTCATCACATGAGACAAAACTGTGGGCTAAAAACGCTAAAAATCTGCAAGAACTGTTGGTCATTATAGTAAGATAAAGCGACAGAAACATATTTTTCTTGAATGTCAGGAAAGCACGCGCGCGCGCACATACACACACTAACACACACACATACACACACTCACAGACACACATATACTCATACATACACACACGCACACACACACATACACACGCACGCACACACATACACACATACATACACACACTTGCGCACACACACACATACACACACATACACACGCACACACTCACAGACACACATATACACATACATACACACGCACACACACACACACAACATGCACACATAAACACACACACACACACACACACACACACACACACACACACACAAACACACGCTACGCAGAGAAAAAAGATAAAATGTGTAACATATTGAAGTCTTACTGTATCTGAAACTTTTGTGTAGTCGTGGAGATCTTTGGTTAACTTTATATGTAACATGTGTGTATGTACAAACAGTGAACAACTAGAGTTAGAATTAAATTGTATGAAGGCACAGATTATGGTTGTCACTATTAAGAACGAAATATCACAATGCAGTATGCAAGTAAATGGGCATATTCTTGAACAAGCGAATCGGTACAATTATTTCGGTACCGTCATACCATCTGACTGGGGAATGCATTAACGAGATTAGACCAAGATTCGCCATGACGAAGGTAGTCTTTTGCAAGATGACACACATACTGACCAATGAAATGATGTCAAATGGTACGAGGAAAAGAGTGTCGAGGTACTACTTGGAGCCTGCACTTTTGTATGGATGTGAAGCGTGGACAATGAACAGATAAGCTGAAAATATCGTTTGGCCGTGGACGTATGGTTTCTGAGGAGAATGCAAAGAATACCTTGGACAGACAAAATAACCAATGACCAAGTCCTACAAGAAACAAATGGAAATCGTAAAGTGATTAGAGATGTTAGACGTAGACGGTCACAATTTTGGACATGTTATGAGAAGACATAAATTGAAGAACTTAGTGACAACTGGCAAGATTGAGGTGAAGGGAGCAAGGGGAAGTCAGAGAAGTAAATACCCGGATTATTGACCACGTGGCATGGCCGAGACAAGAACACTGAGCTGATCCACGACTTTGGTGATCGAGTGAATTGGCGAATGCTGACTGACCACGCATATCGGTATGACACATGATGGATGGAAAATCTGATCTGATGATTCTCAGCAAGAACTGTGTAATGCATTTTAGCACGCTAATTGTTAAAGTTAAAGAATTCAAATATCTTGGAAGCATGATCACAGAAGATGGCAGATTGGACAGAGAAATCGAAATCAGATGTCAAAAAACTAGTGCACTTACATATCAACTATCACCCTTACTTAAACATCCAAATATACCCATGTCCGCAAAACGACAGATAATAAACAGTATATCCACACCAACATTATGCTACCAATCTCAAACCTGGACTTTATCCAACTCACATCTTCGTTAAAATCAACACCTGCGAGATGCGATGCCTGAGGACAGCTGCCAACCTAACAATCCGAGACCAATTAAGAAATGCTGTTGTCAGACAGATTGTGGGATCAACACCTTGTGCCACATTTATTGAAAGACAGAAGATCAAGTGGTTTGGCCATGTCGTTAGACTGCAACACCAACAACTAACATCAGTGGCCTTACATCTAAGATCATCTACGACAAGACCAAGAGGACGTCCAAGAAGACAATGGATTGACGACATCAAAGACATTGTACAATCACACGGAATGACACTATCCAGTGCCGCCCACTGGGCGCTGGAACGCAAATTATTCCTCCCCGCGACGCTTGAAGGCAGAAGTGGAAGATGATGATGTTGATGATGATGATGATGATGCTGATGATGATGATGATGATGATGATGTTGACGACGACGATGATGATGATGATGATGATGATGATGATGATGATGCTGATGATGATGATGATGATGATGTTGACGACGACGACGATGATGATGATGATGATGATGTTGACGACGACGATGATGATGATGATGATGATGATGATGATGATGATGATGATGATGATGATGATGATGATGATGATGATTGTTATCATATTAATAATATTATGTCATGTGTGCTCATGTTTTTCATTCGCTTGCTTTGAGATCTAGTGTACTCCATGCTAACACGTGCGTGTCGAATGGCTTTCCATATTACCAGCGTCTTAAACCAGCTGGTTGGCAATAAGCAATACAACAGAAGTATACCAGTGACGTTGGTATCAATAGAAACATAAATGCTATATACGACTGTGGGAATACTATGCGCTGCGTAAAATTATCTTTATTACCAGAACACAATCATCAATGAGAATGAATTAACGTCTCCACACCTGGCTTGTCCAGTGATATAAATGTAAACATAGAAGCATGAGACAGATCACCTCCCTTAACTAACCGACTCAAACCAGTCTTTCATTGTAAACAGACAGACTGTTCCACGGTCATCTCTCCACCTTGTCAATAATGCTTCAATTTGTCACCAATTCCTACAGAATTGCACGCATATATCACTTCATTGATAGCTTACGTAACATAACACTGAAACACATCCACAGGACTGCATCCTAAGCTTAGAAATGGGACGATTTAAAGCACTATTAATGGCTGGACTATAATCTAGGATAAAACCCGACCTACTATCTAACCCGTTAACCGCAAACTGCCTCAAAAAACGGGATTTCAACACTGAACAGTTTCTCAATAAAACTTGTTATTCTTTGTTTACACTGATTCGAAATGCTGCGATCGCACTGCGCCCTGCGATTTCGCACTGCGAAATGTTCTAATCCTTCATTGACCTTACCAAGGCTTTTGATACAGTCAGCAGAGAAGTACTGCGGAAGATCATGGCAAAATATGGCTATCCACGAAAGTTTGTCCAAATAGTGCGGCTATTTCATGATGGCATGCGGGCAAGAGTACAGGAAAATGGTAAACTGTCTGAGCCCTTTCCTGTCACCAGTGGAGTGAAACAAGGATGTGTCCTGGCACCAACACTGTTCAGCCTCATGTTTTCAGCCATGTTGACGAATGCCTTCGAGAACTACGACATTGGAATAGACATCAACTACTGCATGGATGGAAAGTTATTCAATCTCAGAAGGCTGAAAGCTAAAACCAAAATTAACAGCGACACCGTCAGAGAGCGCCTATTTGCTGATGATTGCGCTCTACACGCCAACTCAGAGGCGGACATGCAACATACTGTCACAGCTTTCTCCCATACCTGTGCCAACTTTGGGTTCAATATCAACTTGGAGAAGACTGTAGTTATGTACCAGCCAGCTCCAGTAAATAATCACACTGTGCCGAATATCAAAGTGAATGGTCATAGACTAAGTGTTGTGGACAAAGTCACCTATCTTGGCAGCACTGTGTCACAAGCTGCCACAATTGATGACGAAGTGAATGCAAGAATCTCCAAGGCCAGTGTGGCCTTTAGCAGACTGTACAAGAATGTATGGCACAGAACTGGAATAAGCCTGCAAACAAAGCTAAAAGTCTACAAAGCAGTTGTATTATCCACACTGCTATATGCTTGTGAAACCTGGACAGTTTATCAGCGACACGCTAGGAAATTAAACCACTTCCACACAGTCTGCCTAAGGAAGCTACTGAAGATTAAATGGCAAGATAAGATCCCAGACACTGAAGTCCTAGAAAGAGCGTCCATACCCAGTATCCACACTCTACTGATGAAGAATCAGATTCGCTGGGCTGGTCACTTGACTCGCATGCCAGATCACAGGCTCCCTAAACGAATTTTTTACAGTGAACTGCATTGTGGTAAACGCTCCAGAGGCGGCCAGAGGAAACGCTTTAAAGACACTCTGAAAATCTCACTGAATGCTTTTGGAATTCATCATGACACCTGGGAGACTGCAGCCAGAGACCAAAATTCGTGGCGTGCATCATTACACAAGGGTGCAGTCATGTGTGAGGCAACCAGGACTGCAAGAGCTGTAAAGAAAAGGCATGACAGAAAAATCACTGCAGGAAATCCTCCTCCAGAAACGTCAAGCATTCTTTGGCCACATTGTCAAAGAACATTTCGAGCCAAAATAGGCCTTATCAGCCATCTTAGAACCCACGGCTCCATAATTTCAACCCAACTGGATAAAATGAATGGTCATCATCATTCTTGATGGACAAACAACACAGAACACTGATTCGAACGCACGAAAACGATCAGTGAGCAGAATATGCACATAGTAAGCCAATGAGTGTAAGCCAATGAGTGTAAGCCAATGAGTGTAAGCCAATGAGTGTAAGCCAATGAGTGTAAGCCAATGAGTGTAAGCCAATGAGTGTAAGCCAATGAGTGTAAGCCAATGAGTGTAAGCCAATGAGTGTCTATGTTACATGTTATGGACAGTCGCCATTGTATGCCTCCGTGTTTATAAGTGTATTTAAAACATATCTTATATGTAGGTCTCCCTTTGTCTTCTACGGTTTATTATCAACGTTTGTTACATAGGACTGTAACAACCAGAGTCCTTCGCTATCGGGCGAGTGTATTCCTACTTCTTACGTCCCCAAGTCAAGGACGAGCAATCAGCAATTTAGTCCAACTAAGTGGTGTAAGAGTTAAACCTGCTACCTAACTGCCAGCATAGTGGTACTACACGATTAGAATCAGTAAAGTCCATGGCGCATAATATAAGTCACTTCCTGTAATCCGTCAGCTAACACGTGGTAGCATTTTGAGTGATACATTTTTTATTCTAATTTAACTAGCAATATATGACATCCAACGTCTATATTAATTTAAACAATAGGGACACTGATATATAGGTGTTCCAAGTTTATGCGAAAAAAGTCAGTGTCATGAGTTAGTCTAGTCATGACGTTGCCGTCAGATATGTTTGGTCTAATGTATGTTCATGAAATCAGCTGGAATGAAATAAAATGGAATCATCATAGCTATACACTAATCTAGACAAGTTAACATAGACGAGAGAAAACCGAATATTGGAGTTGTCCAGCTGTCCTGATATATCCGTGGCTACAGCTTCTATAAGATGAATGCTAGTTACATTGTATTCGTATGGTTTAGTTTCAAATATTATATAATTTGAACAACGAAGGCATATAGTACGGTTGATTGTCTGGCATGTTTCGCTGTATCACCTTAGGTACACACTGCAACTTAACACAGCATAAACTACACCGATTAGATAAATCCTTCAAGTTGAAATATACAAATATCATATTCACACAGTAATTTCAATTGATTAATTGATTCAATTTAAGAGCATGCGTCTTTCCCATTGAAACATACGCCCGTGAGCCCTGGACACTTACTAAACAAGCTGAACAGCGCATTAATGCCATTGAATATAAATGTTATAGACGAGTTCTAAGAATATTTTGGGTAAAGAAAAGAACAAATGCATCCATACTTCAAGAGATGAATATTGAAGAAGGGTGGCTATTACAGACGATAAATCAAAGAAAATTGAAATATTTTGGTCACTTGAAACGTCACGAAAGTTTGGAGAGAATAATAATGGAGGGGTGTGTGTCGGGGAACAGAAGATGAGGAAGGCCAAAGAGAAGATGGGTGCAGCATGTGACGGATGATCTCCAGATGGGTGTATCGGACGTGGGACATCTTGCTTATGATCGAGATGTTTTCCAGAAGGTTGTATTGGTAGCGAGGTTCTGAAAAGGACATGTTACTGAATGAATGAATGAATTGATTCAAAAGACTAGCATGTTATTCTGTTTGCCCAAGGTTGGCTTCTACCGATTATTGACAATGGCCTTACCAACCGTTAACAGGCGACCATTTTGCGTGTTAAAACAACACGGTAAAACACACTGACCCAACCAACCACACGACCGGTTTAAAAAAAAAAAAGTGCCGTCCAATCGGCAACGTGGGAGACTTGTGGTGTGTCGGCTTGACCAGGTCCCCAGCGTCTGTGTTTATTATTCTGTCAATCCAATGGGGTATATGTTCGACCTCCCTGTTGTTTAACTGCTTCTCGTTTCTGCCGATGTAGGTAGACTGACACTTGCATGCACACTGATAAATACAATTGGATTTGGTCATGTTCTTTTACTTCTGGGGTGGGAATATATGTGGCAATGCTCCTAATAACTGGAATTGCAGCATAGAATGTCCGACAGCTGATGTAATGAACCGGTCCTGTAGACGTTGCATTTCGTCATCTCCTGATGTTTTATCCGGATTTGGTTTAGGTTGATGGCAGTGGCGCGTTATAAATCTAGTGGAGTACCCATTCAGATGTAAGACATTCGTCAGTGTTTCAAACTCATTGTGAGCGTTTCCTGGGTGCACATCGTCCTGGCTCAGTCAAAAAGGGCCCGTACAAAGTCACGTTTATACCAGAAGCGTGCGCAGCTGTGGAAATTTTATTACTGGCCAGTCCACGTTTCTTTGCGGTACAACTATATTTGAATTGTGCCGTCTGCTCTGCGTCGCATTAGAATACCTAGGAACGGCAACACTTCGTTGTTTTCCTGTCCCATAGGTAGAGAGACGGTATTATGCCGCTGGTTATTATGGCCTGAAACGAAGTTGCTTGTAGCTGGTCTGTGATGATGATTATTATATCGTCAACATAAATGCGGTAGAATAACACGTTTTTAATTGCTACGGATATCTTTTCTTCTAAATGTGCCATAAAGATGTCCGTTAGAACATATCAAGAGGACCCACTATGAATGATTTATCTAATCAATTAAGTTAATGTTGTTTTATTTCTGCAGTATGCACCTGACAAGATACAGCAAACTATATCAGACAATCGATCGTGCAATCTATTGTTTGTGTCTCGTTATTCAATGTCACTGCGTGAAACCATTGTTTTGCATGTATACAGTTGTACGGGAACTATACTGTACGGTCATTGGCAGAGGCTGTGAACCTAAAGAATATTTTCCCTAAGACATAACATGTTTCCGGGATCCCCGTTTCCGGTACAGAGGAGTTTCCAATACACTAAAAACAGCGGTAATGGATTGTCGACAACACACACACACACACACACACGCACACACACACACATACCCACACACACACCACACTTACTCACTCACACACGCTCACATACACACACGCGCACATACACACGCGCACATACACACACGCTCACATACACACGCGTGCATGCAGCTATTGCCGGCATTATATCCTCGCTGTTCCTCGTCTATGTCTCAACAGTAATTATTACTTCAGCTGGCTCAGTGGAACTTCAGTTTCTCCAACAATCACGGATGCTTAAGTTGCTACATTCACAGACCTTCCCTACGGTAGCCATTACAGGGAGTAGATGAGACAGGCATAGCAAATGAAAAGGTAATAGTGTGTGAGAGAGAGAGAGAGAGAGAGAGAGAGAGAGAGAGAGAGAGAGAGAGAGAGAGAGAGAGAGAGAGAGAGAGAGAGAGAGAGAGTCAAGGATAGAAAAAGTAACAGAAAGAATGGTACACATATAGAGAGACACAGATACATAGAATGGAAGAGATAGAGAGAGAGAGAGAGAGAGAGAGAGAGAGAGAGAGAGAGAGAGAGAGAGAGAGAGAGAGAGAGAGAGAGAGAGAAGAGAACACGGCCGTGAGAGAAACAATGAAAATCAGAAAAGCTTTCTCCTCCCAGTTGCGCTTCAAACAATAACATCCTTTGATGATTCTGTGGAGATAACAGACGGTGTTATCTTGTCCCTGAAGTTTCAAATTCAATTCAATCATGTGGGATGTGATGTCGACTAACAATGACAACTATAACAGAAAGGTAGGATCTGACAGCTGTTGATCCGCTCCATCATTTTTCAGTGAGGAAAACTATTTCTTTTCGGAACTTGTAAAAACAAAACAGGGTTTTACCGCAGCTGAGCCACATCATTTGTGTGGTAAGGCGAGTCACATAATTCGGAATAAATTTATTCAAGAAAAGCCTGGAACTGACGATGATTGAGTGCATATCCCCGAATGAAGTTCACAACAGAAACGACTGGTTTCAGTACACAAAAAATATCTTTGCCAGTGTGCACTTGCTGATGTATGATGCAGTGACTGAAAAGAGCGCCGGAATTTGCAAATCCTCCAACTGAGTCCTGATCTGCCCCTTCAGACCCTTACTCACTCCAGCCATGTTATTTCCTCCATCAACTGTTACACCTCGAAGGTGATTCCACTGAAGGTTATAGTCTTGCAAACCATTTTTCACTTACACGAAAATGTCTTTTCCAATTGTTGTTTCATGCATGCTGCAAACAGATGCCATCTCTTCCGTTATCTGAAAGTCCCAATTTACATCACGAATGAACACGAGAAGTTGTGATGTACTTGAGAGATCAGTAGGACTTATCTAGCGCCAGAGAATACCACAACACGTTCCTAGTTTTCTCGCGCATCTGTAGCACTGTGTTCTCTCCAAGTTCCTCAGTTCTTCGCACAACTGAACTTGCCGAAAGGCTGATAGTTCCAAACAAATCGGCTTTCTCAGTACACCAGTCATCTGCTGCTTCCATCATACACTCTTTGATGAAGTTGCCATAAGTAAACGGATTTCCTCGTTCTGCCATCTTATGCACTATCTTGTAACTTGTACGAGTGAGAGATTCAATTTCAGTAAACTTTCTCGGGAAGAGATTACTATTTGTTTCTAAACCACGTTTCATGGACTCAAATTTCTCAGAGCGTAACTTTCCAGAAATCGTTTAATATATTGATAGATGTTTTGTTTCGTAGTGAAGCTGAAGATTGTACTCTTTCAAAACGGCAACACTTTCGCTCCATATTACGCAGCTGGCTTTCTGGTCATTTTTTTCCACACAGAAGTACTTTACTCCCCATTCTTTATTGAAAACTCGACATTCGGCGTCCACGTTTCTTTTCTTAGTAGCCAAATTGAAGGGTGAAGTACACGGGAACTGAAAATGAAAAAGGCATTGAATTAGAAACATAATTCAAATCCTATTAAATCACAAGAAAGGAAGAGGACTAGGGGTCCCTGGTGAAGCTACGGCTCGCCAAAGGCACATATAACGTTTATAAGTATCTTCCGGAATAGAATATATTTCATAATAATGTTTGCAAAATATATAAATAGGCCGCAGAGTTATAAACAGCCTAGAACAGAGTTCTTCAACCGGTGTTTCGCGAGTGGCAGCATAGGGTTCCGCCGAAACATACCGAAATCACCTAAATGCAATATTTATGCCAATAGATTTATTTAATAAAGTAGGACAGACACTTGGATCATCGCACAGAGTTCCTTGAGCAACGTAAACATGTGCGTATGGATCTGCTCCAGAAGAAAAGTTGAAAAACACTGGCCTAGATACCAGTTCGAATAACACCTTGACCGGGGAATTCTTCTGAGCTGGGGATAATGTTTTCGTAATAACACGATGCTTCTATGGCATTTTTGTGCTATGTTTGCTACTGTCTTGCCTCTACTCACACTTGTACTTCACTTATCTATCACTGTCAAAAAACAAATCCTTTGTTACATATCTATAAAATGGATGACTGGCAAAAATAAGTAAATATTTATGGAGCATCGGACCTGTGTTGACAGTCGGGCGCATCTGGGGGAGGGAAAGATGTGTGTGTGTGTGTGTGTGTTGCCATGGAAACCACGGTAACGTCAAATCGTAAGCGGTGCTACAACGAGCCGGGGAAGGACTTGGGATGGCGCGAAATAAGCAAACATTACATTATACAAAATAATCTTGATACACTAATTTATAATTGAAAATAGTAAATTTAAGACATATAGCAGCCAGGAGGTCTCCACACTTGTGAAGATCTCCTATTATTCTAACCATAAAATTTACATTTAAATTGTATCAAAACGACACGTGTTTCATATTTTATATCAATCAAGTTCGAGTACTGTCGGTGGGCCGGATGAAATGATGTCGTTGGCCGGATCCGGCCCGCGGGCCGTAGTTTAGTGACCCCTGGTCTACATCTAATGTCTCTAATTAGTTTACGATCCTCATTTGTTTCTTGAAGGACTTGTTCATTGTTTTTTTCTTTCTGTCCACGGTATTCTTTACTTTGGAAACCACATTTCAACAGCTATCAGATATTTTCCAGCTTGTCTGCTCATTGTCCACGCTTCACATCCATGCAAAGGTATAGGTTCTATGTAGCACTTCAACACTCTTTTTCTCGTTTCAATTGATATCTTTTTATTGGTCAGTATGTTTTTCATCTTGGAAAAGGCTACCTTCGCAATGGTAATTTTTGTTATAATTTCTTCAAGGGATCTCCCATCTGATGTTATGACTGTTCCGAGATAACTGTACAGATTCATTTGTTTAAGAATGTGCTCATGTACTTCTATGTTACATTGTGGTATTTCCTTCTTCCCAGTGACGTCCATAATCTGTGTCTTCTTAAAATTCAATTCTAACCTTAGCTGTTCACTGTGTGCAACGACCGCGTCTACTAAATGTTGCAGGTCGTATTCATTGTCTGCAATCAAGACTATCATCTGCATATCTAATGTTATTGATGTATTGTCCCACAATGTTATAAATTGTACAATTAAGTTAATTAGTTATAAATGTTATAGACGAGTTCTAAGAATAACTTGGATAAAATTATAGAACAAATGCAACCATATTTCAAGAGTTGAATATTGAAGAAAGTTGGTTATGATAGACTATAAAACAAAGAAAATTGAAATATTTTGGTCACTTAAAACGTCACGAAAGTTTGGAGAGAACAATAATGGAGTGGTATATGCCTGGGGAATGAGGAAGAGGAAGGCCAAAGAGAAGATGGGTGCAAGATGTGGCTGATGATCTAAAGATAGGTTTATCGGACGCGGGACATTTTGCTTATGATCGAAATGTTTTCCAGAAGGTTGTTATAGGCAGTGTTGCCATTTTAGTGCTTTTCGCATTAAATTTAGTGCTTTTTAAAGTCATTTAGTGCAAACATTTTGCTTTTAGCGCGGCCGCTCGAATTTCGTGCTTCAAAAATTTTGTTCGTGCTTTTTGGTGCTTTTTTGGGGTGGGTAAAAATTTCTTTAAAAATCATTTTGGAAACAGAAAAAAGCCGAATTTAAACTGAAGCGAGGGAGTAAAACAGTCTTAGTACGTTACCGCGCAATATTTAACTAATTTAACTCCCTTTAATACGATTTAGCTGAAAGCGAACGCCATCTTGCAGACAAGTCCAAACGTCAATACATGAGCTTGTAATCGAGTTCATAATTTTGTGGTGTCTACATTATCTTTTCATTTAAGCTTATTTGTGTTTCACCATGAGCAAGAAATATTGTCAACATTTCAGAGAACAGTGGCTCAGTGACACGAGATTTCAAAAATGGTTGTTAAAAGTAGAAGGGGATAATACTAAGTGTTTTTTGCAAATATTGCAAATGTTCAGTTGCAGCCAGGTTAAATTATATTGAGAGGCACAAGAATACAACGAAACATCAGAAAGCCGAACAACAATTCAGTACACAAATTCAAACAACAATTGCATCTGACAAACTTTAAGATGATGTCAAAGAAACAGAAGGATGCATGTCTTTGTTCATAGCTGGCCATTGTTCGCTTCGCGTTGTTGACCATTTAAGTGAACTCTGCAAGGTACACTTTGGTGATAGCAAAGGTTGTGAGAACTTTATTCTTTGGAGAACCAAGTGCAGAGCAGTTATTTCAAATGTACTTGCACCCTATTTCACAACAGACTTGACAGCTGATATTGGCAAAAGCAAATACAGCTTAATGATTGATGAGACCAATGACATTTCTGAAACTAAGCTACTTGGAGTAGCTATTAGTTACTATTCAGAGACAAGAAAGCAGTTTGTGGTTACTTACTTAGATTTAGTTGAACAGAGTAACTGCAACGCACAGGCAATATGCAATGCGTTAAAAGATTCTTTAAACAAGAATGGACTTGAGTTGCAAAGACTAGTTGCACTCGGCACTGACAATTCGTCTGTCATGACAGGTGTAAACAATGGAGTATATACAAAATTAAAATCCGAAGTTCCTCATCTGGTACTAATTAGGTGTGTATGCCATTCCCTTTAGCTGACAGTGTAACAGGCTGCAGCTGCTTGTCTGCCCAGGAACATAGAGTTCATGATTAGAGAAACATATAACTGGTTTTCTCATTCAAGTCTTCGTCAAGCAAAGTACAGGGAGCTTTTTGCTTCAATAAATGATGGACAACATCCGCTGACGATTGTTCAATTAAGCCAGACACGATGGATGTCCATTCAATCTGCCATTGTCAGAATATTGCAGCAGTGGGTCGAGCTCAGAACTCATTTTGATGTAGCAATACTCAACGAGAGCTGTTATACAGCATAACTTCTACATTCTATGTTTAGCGACATGAAAAACTATGTGTATCTCATATTTCTCAAGCATATTCTCGGAGAAGTTCAAAGTGTGAATAAGAAATTCGAAGCAGATATACAGGATCCAACAAAACTACTCAGCGATCTTGTCCAGTTCATTGATTCTAACAGTTCAAAGATTGCTACTCCTGGGAAAACAATAACAGAAAGTGATGCTATTCAAGATTATTTAGATCCTAATCCCAATCAAGGTTATGAGTTTGAGAAAGAAATTGCAGACTGTAAGTTTTCCCATAAGAAAGAAATTCGTGGAAGGTGCATCCAGTTTTTAATAGAGTTATTGACACAGCTGCGTTTACGTACACCTGATAACGTTCGAGTGTTGCAGTCCATGTCATGTCTTAGTGGAAGTGAATGTCTACAGCCAATGAAGCCCTGTATATTGGATTTTGCTAAAATGTTTGAAGAAGATGCAGCTACTCTCACCCGCATCGATTTCCAGTGGAGAAAACGTCATCATATGCAGTAGACACAGACCTCTGACACACTTGGACTGTGGGCAGATATAGCCTCAAACAGGGATGCCACCGGTGAAAATCCTTTCCAAGATCTTACAGATTTAACTTTAACTTGCTCATTTTACCTCATTCTAATGCGGACATGGAGCGTATTTCCAGTCAGATGGGAGTTATAAAATCAAAATTGTGGAACAGACTGAGCATCAAGAGTTTGACAGCTGTTTTGACTATTAGATATGGAATGAAAAGATATGGCAAATGCTGTCATGATTATAAACTACCTAAGGATATTCTGCGAAAAATTGGATCACAGGAGGCATATACAAGTTTCTTTCAATCATACTCCTCATCCTCATTATCGCAGGAGCAAACACAGCAGGAAATAGCTACAGAAACTGAAGAGGGGTTGTTTGACTGGGATTTGGCAGATCTGGAATAAACTACATTCTAATATTCAGTGATAATAATAAATTATAATGTGCTACTTTATAACATTTTGAATGAATACCACCAGTGCTTGTTTTAGAGATTTCCAAAACAAAATAGTATTTCAATTTGGTGCTTGTTTGGCTCGAAAGTAGTTCTGATTGGGATTTGGCGGATCTGGAATAAACTTCACTGTAATATGAAGTGATAATAATAAATTATACTGTGCTACTTTGTTACATTTGTAATAAAAACAGTTGGTGCTTTTTTTTTTGGTGCTTCATAAAAATTGTTGGTGCTTTTTAGTGCTTTTTGGGTCGATTTTGGTGCTTTGTCATCAAAGGGAGACGGCAACATAGGTTATAGGAAATTCGTATAATATATAAATATATAATAAATATAAAGTAATATATATAAATATATATATATATATATGCAGCCCCCCCCCCCCCCAACAGCTGTATATTTGACAATGCGGCCCTCCGCACAAAAAGTTTGCCCACCCCTGTTCTAGGCTATTACGTTTTTATTAGAACGACAGTATGGCAAGAATAGCAGCACTGCATCATAAACAACATCAAAAATCAGCTTAATGTTTGACAGCTACATGACAATGTATCTAGTATCCTTCAGTATCAAGTGAATTATACAGAAATTGTGTTAATTTAATCTGCGGTGTCTCAAGCAGGGTGAAACTAAGGGCATACATCTAATTGATCCAGCCTTAGAAAATTGCTGACAGCTTACTCATCTTGTTTAGAATACAGCATGCGATGAACGTTCTCAAGATGACTGGCTTGGACAGGCACACACGGCCTTCTTTCCTAATTACATAAGCTGCTCGTGACCTCAAGGGTGAGGACATGTTCGTCAGTTCTGCTCCGGCTCATAAAGCCATCATCCACTTGATGATACGTCATCACATCAAATAGTGCAGTGACAAAGACAACCTCTAATCTAACCATCGCTGATATGCACAGGACGCAGAGAATAAGAGCCCAATAAGGCACTTGGTGACCCGAACAGCGCACAAAACACCACCGATGGAATGTGAACCAATAGCTCAGCTGTTAATTGAAATCATAAGGTGTAAGTTGACTTGAGAACAATAAACAATAGAAGCAAAAAAGTAGTATCGCTTCTCGGTCTTTTGTCTAAGGTCAAAGTGTTGTGTCTGCACTTGATCTTGCCAGGTCCACCAGCAGAGGAGGTCATCCGAATGACAAACCGGGACGTGGAACCTCAAGTGGCGGTCGTGGCCCCAGTAGGACCCGTATAAAATAAATAAATATAAATTGATTGATTGATTGATTGATTTAGGAACCGACATCACAGCATTCGGGACATTCCCATAAGCGCTCCGTCCCCATCCTCAGCAGCCAGCATTTATATATATACATTTATATATACATTTATATAAATATAAATACAACTGTATATCTAATATGATCTGACCTATCTTAAAAGGTTGTGGTATATCATCCAGATTTGATCTCGTGTTCAGAATGGTCTGATATGTTGCCTTGTGTCCTTACTGAAGATACGCATTTATCTCTGTCTCTTGTCACTCCAACTAAGTGTAACTAAGAGTAAGAGGTAGGGGGATGAGGTAATTGCAGAAAGGAGGAAGAAGATGGATGCTGTTAAATAAGAAGGAGGAGGAACGAGAAAGTTTAAGATAGAGGAGGAGGGGGAGAAGGCGGGAAGAAAAAGGAGGACGGGTGGAGGAAGAAGGATGCGGAAGGAAGAGGGGGCAAGAGGAGAAAGAAGGAAAAAGAAGAAGAAGGGGGAGGCAGGAGGAGGACGAAGAAGGACGATTAGGCATGAGGAAGTGAAAGCAGATGAGTAAGCAGGAGGAGGAAGAGGAAAACAAGGTGGCTTGAAGTCTTATTTACGACCGGAAACAACCTTACATATACTATAGGTGATGAAAGATTTAATTATGAATGTGACTTGTGACAGATACATATCTCTGTCATTGCCAGGGACTAGACCACATTCCCACTGTTAGTGAATGCATTAAATAAGCTTCTTACACCCATCCATCACACACACACACACACACACACACACACACACAGGTGGAGGGTTACGAGGAAAAGAGGTTGTGTGTGGAGGCAGACGGTGTATACGTGTGTATGTGTGTGTGTAAATATGTGTGTGTGTGTAAGTGTGGTTGAGTATGTGTGTGGGAGCGTAGAGTTGTAGGGGAATGAGTTGAGATGAGTTGAGTTAAGAACCGACAGCAATGCACTCAGGACATTCCCATACGTGCTCCGTCTCCTCGTTCAATAGCCAGCGAAGAGACATACTACTAATCGTTCCCACCGCTATCTGATTAAAAGTTCTCCAGGTCTTCCCTCTCAGTTTTGAGATTCTTCCAGAACCCCTGCCGATCCCCTGCGATCTCATTCTTTCCACATATGGGTTCTCAATCTGTTCCACCACCTTCTCCACCTGGTCCCACAAGCGCAAGGCCACCTCCCCCTTGTCCATAGGCAAAATACCACCAAGAGGTGCATTCACTGCTAGCCTATCAGCCTGTTCATTCTCCCGTACACCCGCATGGCCAGGGCAAAATGTCCATACAATCACAATCTGCGACGAGAGCCATTCCACACGAAACATTCCTTTCCCCACCTTGCTAAGCATACTCTTTGAATCCGCAATGAATACAACATGTGTTGCAGTAGTCTCCTCTAGCCACCGGAATGCCGCTGTTACTGCCTCCACCTCCATTCACATGCTGGAGGTAGTAGTCTCATTTGCCAGACTCTCCTTTTACAAGACTCGCTCATTAGCCTGTGCAATAAATCATCTGCCATTACGTCTGTTTCTCACCACTGACCCATCGTTGTAGATGATTATGTCATCTTTATGTGTGTTGCTCTGGATCAGCTGTTGCACTTCAAACTCTGTACGGCCCGCTGCCCAATCTCTGCACTCACTACCCAGTGTTATTATTACATTGTGCCAGTCCGTCATGTCTTCCGGAACTTCAACCCACTCTCTTTCACGATTGATGGTCTCTAGATCACACACCTGACTTATAAAACGTTCTGTCTGTGCCATCCATGACATGCCTAGTCTTAGTCTATGACCCTTGACCATATCCATTGCTGCATGCAGCGGGTGATCCCTGTCTGCGGCAGCTCTCCGGTACTATGTGACCTGAAGGACCCTATGTCTATCCGTCATTGTTGGTAGCGCCAGGATATGCGTCACGCATATAATTGGTGAGTCCTTTGTGCACCCCAGGATTAACCGCATGACAGCATTCTGTATGCGCTCCACTCGTTCAAGCTGGCTCTTTGATACTGTCAGCAGCCCCAAATCATACTAAAGGACGGAAATTATTAACTGCTGAAAGAGCCTGTACAACTCCCTCTGATCTACCCCGGTTGCTGCCATAGCAATCAGTGCATTAAGTCCCCTACCAGTCTTCACCACAAAAGCATCAACATGATCCTTAAAAGACAAACACCTGTCAAAGGTGATACCCAAGTACTTCAATGTACTCTCTTGACTAAGAGGACATCCATTTAACATAATACCTGGGACGTCTGGCAAGTCGTAGGGGAAAAGAAGAGTAAAATACAGAGCATGACGAAAGCAAACAAAAGTATGTTCTATGTTAATATTTAACATAGACAGATTGAGTGAACATAAAGATACAGGTGTTGTCATGCAGTTCTCGAGTAATACAACAATTATCGGAGTGAATCTACACACGAGGAGATATTGTGGAGACGGGGTCAACATTGGTTACTATATGTTTCTATGTTACTGACAGGGTTGGGGATCAAGAGAGATGGTCACCTCACCACATGTGACCATAATGTCGTATTAATACTCATCTCTTCTCATCCCACCATGTTCCTCTTGTACCTTGCGGTGTCGAGGTGAAGTATAAACAGAGGGAGAGTGCCCGATTATGGGCCTCATGTATCGATATTCCCATGGACTCTGTTATTCCCTGCGTCCATCGTTTACGTGGTCGGCCTCTTCCTCTGCTTCCCTCTGGTCTGCACATCATTGCTTGTTGTGGTATAATGTTAGCTGGTAACCTATTTGCATGGCCAAACCATTTGACTTGCTGCCTTCGAATAAAATCTAGTGCAGCTATCACCCCCACTTTAGTCCTGATTTTTTTTTCATTTCTGATCTTATCTCTTCTTGATACATTGAGTATTCTTCTCAGGAATCTAATTTCTGTTCTTGTGATTTTTCTTTTCTCTTTTTCTGTCATTGTCCAGGTTTGGCATTGGTGTCATAGTAATCCTTTATTACTTTAGTGTAGTCCCTGGAGTGAGGGGAATCAACACCCACAGTTTTATTAACCCAATATTATTGTCCTAGAGAAACCACCAGAATCCGTCCACAAAACTCCTTCCGTCTGTAGACACCTCTTTCTTACTCTCACTCACCCCTGGATCATGCCCCCTCTCATTCTTCCCCAACACAACACACTCAACAACTCTAGCTTTAACAAATAAATACAACAAATAATTTATTAAAGCAAAGAGTATATGTGTGAGAAATGTGTGTGTGTAATGTGTAGAATGTGTGTCGAATATTCTAATGTGTATGTGGAATCAGACCAGTGAATCAGGAGCAAAGTATGTTACATCACTGTGCTGAGCACACAACAGCACCATGTATTCCGGACAGTGAACCTCACCCAGAAGATGTTTCTCCGTCCTCGTGACGACTTTCTCCGATAACGCTGGAACAAACAGGATGCTGGTCATCAGTTAGACACTTTTCGATCTTGGTCTTCACTCTAACAAACACGGTGAAGTTACTCTGTTTAATAATGTTTGTTGAACAGAGACTCTTTCAATTAACTAAAATGTCACTTGGGAAAATCTACTGTTCACAAGTCTCTGATTATAAGATTTTCCCCCTCTTTAACAAACAAACTATTAATGTTTCTAGGTAGATGTATATATATATATATATATATATATATATATATATATATATATATATATATATATATGTGTGTGTGTGTGTGTGTGTGTGTGTGTGTGTGTGTGTGTGTGTGTGCGTGCGTGTGTGTGTGTGTCCTTGGTATATGAGTTATGAATCTTCGGTGATTAAGCTTATCACTCAGTAAACACAACACTTATGTTCATCAAGTTCGGCTCAACAGAAGCCAGGTTACTGCAGACCAACTAGGTTCTGAGCCCCGTGTAAAAGCCTCTAAGTAACCTCTGTCTTCATTCCGTGAGCCATCATTGTATAAAACTTTGAAACTGCTTCTTCGTAATAAATCATCGCACACTCAAGTGGAACCTGTTGAGTAGAGAACATCATGGTGAGAGCAACTCAATCCTGACCGTAATTAGGTGAGTATAGTCCAATAGCAGCACTCAGATCTATAACAGAGATCCGATCTCTGTCATACGGCCAAATAGCTTATCAAATTGGTCTGATACATGGCAACACCAGGAAAGAATAAAGGAACGGGTAGAAACCCAGCAGATGCCCTACTGGAAGATCCTACCATTTCACATTCCCCTCCTCCCTCCCAACCATCCTCAATCTCTCTAATTATTATCCCACTACATTGTCCTCAACTCCGTGAGTAAAATGATATATCACACAAGCTAGTTAAAGCCATACAATAGGACTCTAGTGCCGACGCTCCTATAATACTTTCTAGCACCGCACTTATAGAACATTCTATCACCGCACCTATAATACATTGTATCACTGCACAATACTGTACTCTATTCCTAATCATATTCTCATTTAGATATGATTAATAGAATACCATATGCCTATTACGGTTGATGATTGAGACTGCAATCCCAGACTGGATCTATGTCCGCCGATACATTATCAACACTTTGACACTATAGTCTCTTTCAATTAACACAACTCGGAATACTGCGCCGATCTTTAACACTTCAGAATTTTTGGTCGACTCCCCCAACTTGTTTACCTCAACTGGTTTTATATCGGGGCTTGAGTGGTGTCACCAAATTGTCTAGACGCAGAGGCGTCAAGAAGTTGTTTTTCTCTTTATTTTTCCCAAATCAATGTGAACATCTGGCTGGTGTCCCCTTTCATCTGGGAAATTGTCTGTCTCATACAACAAAGATCTTGGCACTTTCGAGAGTCCCGCTAGTCTGGGATCTGGGGAATCATGTCCCCTACATCACATAATCCAACCGACGAGTATTCAGACATTTCGTCTACACTTCAAAGGCTAACAACCGACGTCTGGCGTTATTGTTCGTCTCGAGCAACAACTTGTTAACAAATTGCCAACCGGGGTAGACGCGACGAATTTTATTCCTCAGTCTATACAACATCAAAGGGTTTGCCGGTGTTTGTGCAGACGAATGTCACTTTTTTTCATCGATCGAACCATCAAGTCTCCCCCGATTTGTCTCCACCTTACCGTGGTGGGGGAGCTTGCGTGTCCCATCGACCCCATGTACTTGCCGATGGGTGAAAACTACATATCGGACGGCTCGTGGGATAGGGACCAGACTAAGAGAGACACAACCTGCTGCTCTGCAGGTAAGACTGGGGATAGCAGTCAAAATCAGGCAAACGATCCCTAAAATCTCAGTCCGGACATAACCTCCAAGGCTCCCATCCGAGGTGTATGGCTGAACATCTCTAAGCCATAAACTCTCGGAAGTGAGAGCCTGGCCGACACAAACCTACATCAAAATTGTGATGATGTGCTGAGAACGCTACATGCTAGGCGCAGATTCGTTCGATGGCGCTTAGCTGGGGGATATGAGGTATCCCCGGATGAAAGGGCCTGACCGTTACTCGCCCACAGACGCACGGAAGTAAGGTGCTGAGCCGGCAGCACATGTAGCCTACCTCGTGAGCGAGTACAAAAGGTGGAAAAACACCTCGGTCGCACGTCTCGCAGTCGTCCGATAGTCTGTAACCACACTCATGGAGTGAGTGTAGTCAAAGGTGGAAAATTGTCTCGTTGACACGAAATGGAACGCCTGTCTTGCGAATACATTACGTGGCAGCCCGAAGCGAAAGCTTGCTGTGTGGAAGCCGAAACAAGAGTCTCGAAACCCGAGGAAGGCTAACCTCATTAAAAAATGCCCGCCGGAAGCCGGAAGTGTCGTCCTACGGGTGGAAAACTAAAAATTGACATTACGCAATTACGTCCTAGTGAAATGTCTCGTCCGTATGTCTTTCGTGCTAGGAACAGCTCTGACTACCTAGTTTCCGAATGCCGCTCTTGTTCGGAACAGCTCTGACTAGGTAGTTTTCCGAATGTCTGTCGTGCCTGGAACAGCTCTGACGGGCACAACGACAAGCACATGTCCGAAAACTCGCTGAGTGGATGCCGTCTGCAAACCTGTCTGGCTTGTGCGTGAATATGTAAGCAGAACGTGTATTTCACGCCAGAATTGCAAAGTTCATGTGATGCCTGGTGGCTGGATTACGTTCAAGAGAATTAATATAATTTCTCTCTGAAGTATTACACTGGTACCTCTACTGTTGGTTGGTTCATATAAACTAGTTCTTAAAAGGACAATAGGTGTGTGAACCTGTGTCTTAGTCGGCTGAATATAATGTACGGCTCATGCAAATTTACAAGGACTAAATAAACATGTTTTCCCCATATGTGCTTTGGTGCATATGAGAACAATTGTTTATGCAATTTGGCTTCTTTACCTACTGTAGTAGATATGGACATTACTCAGTGGGGGAAGAACACATGATGATGATGATGTACCTGTGAGCCAAGTCTGGTCTGAAAGGGGTGAGGTCTGGCATTGCTGTGTGAATATGGAATAGGACATTCATGCACCAACATCACAACCATTGGAATGGATGTCTGGTCTTCTAATTGGATAAATGCCATTAGTTTAATACATATTGCATATTGCAGTTGTAAATGCCTATTTTCCATTCTGTCTCACCATGCCTGTTCATGTGCTGATTCCCAATGCCTGTCTCAGGTTGCTATGTCACAATGCTTGCTCATGTTGCTTGCCTTATAGTGCTTGCTTTAAAATGCTTGTAATTGTGTAAGCTACCCATGTCTCCACATATAGGCTTGTGATTACCACAGATAAAGGTGAATAATGAACACATATCACCCACAGTACATTAGAGTGAAATACACGTCATTATCAACCAGGAGAAGTGTGTTTGGTCAACATCCTCCCTTTCCTCCCCATCTCCATCTGTGTGTGTGATGTATGGTAACATTATCTTTTAACAAATGTAAAGAGATGTTGTACCATTTTGTATATCAACAGAGAGCAAAAAGGATGGTGGAGAGGTTTCATATCATCTGGGACAACTAACCAGAAGTCCCAGATCCAGAACAACTCCCTATTAGTGAAATCCAGGGAAAATCACAGATGAACACAGGCTGAATTGCCAGCTTTTATTTTTATGACAACCTTTGGCCCCAGTCAACTGAAGTAACTGTTTTTTAAACAGAAAGCAGGATAGGCCGACATTGGTGAATCTGTCTTGGTGCACAGTGAACCATGCTCTTTAATGAAGAAGACCCCTGTCTACAGTTTGTCTCGGTCAGCTCATGGAAAGTAATCCTGTGCCCCAATGGAACACTTATTCTCCAAGAATCTAACATATAGGAATTTCTTGGAGGCTTTTATCTCAGCTCTCTAACCGCTGAATGAAAAATGGGAGAAAAACAGTTCTGAAGCATTACCTTAATGTGATTATTGTGTTGATCTGGACAGTGATCATTAATTAAATCGTCATCTGAGAAATTAAAATCAAGTCTTTTGGTATTAACTACATTCAAAGAAATCTGGTGAAGTAACTTGCAATGATTGTTCATCTGAGACTTAACTTGGAGAATAACCAGCCTGGTGCTCACACAGTGATTGATGAATGAAGACTTGAAGAGTAGATGAAGTTGGACTGGCTGGGTGAGAATGCGGCAATATATTGGATTGTGTTCAGATCTCTGGGTCTCTTCGACAAGTCATGTTCTACATGTACCGAGTATACATCTCCCAATGTCAGGAGAGTGCTATCTTTCAACCACCCGAAGTACCCCAGTGTCAGCTTTCACCAGCAGTCTGGTCTACAGTGAGAGACAGTACCGTATCATTATCCCAAATTCTGATCTCAAGAGGAATCATCTGCCATGGAACTTATTATAGGAAGTCTGCTACCTGGAGCTTTCCCAACATCAATTGCTGATGATAACAGGATGCAAACTGATCCAGAACAGTAGTTCCTCCCTTGAGTTTCCCATGATAGGATTTTATAAAATTCCCAAGAGACAGGAAGTGATGATAGATACTGTAAATCAGTGGTGTAGTTAGAGAAGAGAGGAGGAGGAGAGTAATGAGCAGTTGGTGGATTATTCAGGAGTATAATATCATGTTTATCTATATGCATGTCCGGCATATTTGTACATTTGGTATGTACGTATTGAAGTGTTGACATGGCAAGAGATGAGCCCTTGGTCTTCACTCGACCCACCATCAGCTCAATAAAGATTATTAATGAACCAGTGTTTTAAGTACATGTCTCCAGTGAATGTCTTGTACAGTTGCTGTAAAGTATTGTCTCTGGTGAATGTCTTAATGTTACTGTGGTTGGTTACAGATATTGTGAAAAGTTTTGTATAGATGTTGTCAAGTATCTCTTCTGATGTGTATCTTGTACAATGGTTGGTGTAAACATTTCCATGTAAATGTATGTCCCACTTTTGTCAAGAATCTGTCATGTAGATGTCTTGTTCAACAGATGTTATGTACAGTTATTGTTGAGTTTGTCTGCTAATATTGAAATCACAGTCCTAAGGTATAATTATTGGACAACTGATATAGGTCACTTTTGACACAAACAAAATAAGGGAAGATCTAATGTGACGGACGAACAACACACTGACAACACTACGATGAGTGAATTGAATCCTCAGTTGTACAGGGGCTAATAGTTCAGATCTCCCTTTGGCCTTGAGGGAACCTTTTTCTTCTTTTATAAATTTCTGTGTGGATACTTGGTAGTCCCACAGTGGGGGTTCAGAACCAAAGGAAAAATAGTTCTCCAAATGGGCTAGGCGGCAATGATTATCTCATTTGAGAGACCTCTAGACAAAAACGTGCAAAATCATATCCTTTATCTTGTCTACTTATTATTCAAGATATATTTCCAGAGAACACTACTAACTAGGTCCTCTGTCATTAATCTAACATGTCACAGTGCCCTCAACGCCATAGAGGCCCTGCCAGCCCTTGACCACCTGGACACACTTCCCACCATAACAGAAGTTTAGTGTGCTATAAATACACTTGCAACTGGCAAGGCTACATGTAATGATGAAATGCTAATAGAGGTTATCAGGAGTGGGCAGGACACACTAACTCTACAGATCCGCCAGCTAATATTACTATGCTGGCGAAAAGGACAAGTCCCACATGATTTCAAAGATTCAAGCATCATAACACTGTACAAGACGAGGGCGATCGGAGCTACTGTAACAACTATAGGGGTATCTCACTTCTGTGTATTGTTGGGAAATATTAGCTGGAATTTATCCGCCCAGACTTCGAATCCTGGGAGATCAAGTCTTCCCCGAATCACAGTGTGGCTTCCAACAGAACCGGTCTACCATTGATATGGTATTCTCATTGCGGCAAATGCAAGAAAAATTCCGTGAACAGAATCAACCACTTTTTATTGCCTTCATCGACCTCACAAAGGCATTTGATTTGGTCAGTCGTGGAGGGTCTGTTCAAGGCATTAAAAAAGATTGGCTGCCCACAAACTCCTCTGTCCATTGTGGAATCGTTCCACACAGGCATGACGTGTATACTAAAGTTTAATGGTGCAACTTCTGAAGAGTTTGAATTCAAGAGTGGGGTTAAGCAATGCTGTGTACTAGCTCCAACCCTCTTTGGAATATACTTTTCACTTCAACTGAAATATGCCTTTCATAATCAGGATGGTGGTAAATACATTCTCACACGCTCCGATAGCGGCCTCCACAATGTTCAGAGATTGAAGACCAAGACCAAAATAAGGAGTGTACTGATGGGAGAGCTGCTTTTTGCAGATTATGCTGCAATTAACTCCCACTCTGACGAAGATTTACATCTACTATCTGCATTCTCCAATGCTTGCTTTGAATTTGGCTTAACACTTAACAAACAGTAGTCACAGATTATGTCACAAGGCGCACATGGTGTCATGAGGTGGGGTTGCTTGCTCTCTACAATGATAAGAGTTCAGGCTCTATAATGCAGCAAGCTCACCTCAAGATCTAAGTGGCTCTGGGCATCATGGTACACGACAGCATATATAGAGGTATTCTGATACCGGACAGGGTAACCATCTGAACTCCAAAACAACAACTCAACGAATATACTGATGGAGTGAACTGCAATGTATTTATTACAGCTGATCTCAGACTACGGTGATGAGTGTGGGATTGATGCCGACTTCAGTCATTCTCTCTCTCCATGCACTCCCGCTCTTCCATCAGAAATCATCTCCACAAACCAGTGAGAGTGTTGGGAACAGGGCCAGCCGCCCAGTGTCTTTATAATGCAAATCAACTGTACTGGCCTACCTTCAACCGGAGCTCACCATAATCGACCTCCAACGGCCAATTCTGCCTTTGGTGACATGAATTAGGACCGGTTTGAATCCCGAGACTGGTATTGAAAACACATGCTATCGCGCTGTAAGCTGGCACACCACTAAAGCTTAAGCCGTTATGGCGTTAGGTGACGTCCTATCATGACGTCTAAATTGCGTTCAATGTTGGTGTCACAATGTTCACCATTTGTGGCACTTTTTATCTTCTTCTTTGATGCGCTAACTCATCAATTGCCTGCCTCACTGTCATTTGCATTGCTACATGACAGCTTTGCCCCCTCTACAATGAAAATGATCGTTAGACCATTTTCTATGTTATCTTGACATGCAAGCAAATGATGTCTACGACGTAAATTACATCCTATTGTGATAGACAACGTATTCACCGTCCTTGGAACTTAGTTTGTCAACGTGAACCACTCTAGATCGTGGGATATTGAACACCGGACTAAAATACAAGTCCCGAACACCGCCACCTCTACATTCTATAAATGATCCCTGAGATGTTATCGCGTTCACATGCCCGACTACTTGCAACTAAACTAAGGCTCAAACACCGCCAGTTCATATATTAAGATCTGTTATCGCGTATATATGTTGACACCTTAAAACTACTAACGGTCTCTATATCCCCGAGTGCCGTCAGTCAAATAAAAACACCATCCAGTGTTGCATACCCAACGATCACATGATCCGTAGTCGACAACTGATTGTCCTTGACGTGAATACATATATCCACACAACTCCAAGTCGACCTGGTACACCATCATTTCTTTTCGCTGCATCATGTCGATAAGGAAAACTATTCTCAATATAACTGTGTTATATATCTATAATGTGTTGTTCATTTGTTATATGTATCTATATATCCTATAATGTGTATTGTAACTATATGTTTGTGTTTATTACTTTTCTTTCATTCCTTTCTCTTCATTCGTCCATCATGAAAATGATACATATATGATGATTAGTTAACACAAAACATACTACTGACATTAATAACTACAACACATTAATGTACTGATAATTAAAATAACCAATATCAATCATCAAAATAGTTATAAACACAAAAAAAAAATATATATATATATATATATAACCATAACATAAAAAAAAAAAATATATTTTTACTTAAAACAACCAATATTATTTAAAATATACTTACTTAATTAACTATCATATATCTACCTATCACCTGAAATCTACAAACTCTATACCGTCATTAAAACTGTTAATCAATACTGTCATCACTTCCGTGTGTATTGAATCTGTTACTTATTTTCCAAGACTAAATTACTCAAATCAAATTAAAAGTATATCTATTAGGCAAACTACCAACAATACTACCATGCTGGCTTGTTAAAGAGTGAAGCCAACTTAATTGATCATGTCACCTCTACAGTACGTGACATTTTCCACCTGTCTATGATACTACCAATCTGGCCTGTCCAAGAATGCAGCAATCTTAATTGATCATGCCAGGTTTGCATTACATCTCGTGACACTTTTTCACCTGTCTTTCTGCAATAATAATAATAACAAGTGACTACCTTACGTCCATACTTTCTTTCAAAAAAAATAATAATATATATATATATATATGTGGTAATTCAGACTTAGCCACAGTCATTCTACCGTAATGTTACACTAAAAAAAAACAAATCAGAAAACATAAATATATATACATATATATATATATATATATATATATATATATATATATATATATATATATATATATATATATATATATATATACACACACATAAACCTTCATAATTTATTTATAGTCTACTGAGTAGATCCGCTAAATTATTTTGTGTTCCAGAAATTGAATTTCCTGAAATGCAATTTCAGTTTTACTTGGCTTTAGGAATGTACGATGATGTACTGTTTCAGTTTTATGGATGTTATTTTGTGATGTCCTTAAATAGTAAATGTAGAATGATAAAGGAGAATTCTGAGGACCAAAAAGAAGGTATAAGAATTCCTATAAAAAGAAAGGCGCTACAGGCGCGGTCATGTGTACAGAATCCTCCGCCATCTCAGATATGATCTATCAAACTATATAAATTTCGCCATGCTCGCTATTACTAAGTCTATTTGAGCATAGGTTTTAGATAAAGATAATCGCTCATAACAAAAAAAAATATGATTGTTAATATGAACAAGCCAATGATACGAATACAGTACACTCCACTTATAACAATATTTATGATGACAATACAATCACAATGACGCTACATGTTTTATTTACGGTTAGTAAAATTCATTTTGAGATGACCAAGAATTTTCTTCCTAAAAGATATTTAGCCAATTTCTGAACAGAATTCACCAATGATAGAGTAATTTCATAGCGTTTGTGTGATTCATATATCTTTCTCCCAGAGTACAAGACAAGATGTAGTATTTTCCTATACCCTTGTGGAAGAATGTATACAATAGACAGTAAACAGGTACCATCCACTACAACACAACTATTTGATCTGAGAATGATCTTAGAACTGATCATCGAATGTGATTCCTGCAAAGGGATTTCAGATTCGCCATGGGGTGCCGTTCGGCGGACTGTTCGAATACATTGTACAGAATCATCATATATACCTATAATATGGCTCAGTTTCCGTCGTACACCAAATTGTAACATCTTAATCAAACTCCCTGTAGCCTTAGCTATTCATTTTATTACATTGTTTGATATGATAGATAATATACTCCCTATCAAGAAAACCAACCAAAAGAAAGTACCGACCAAATCAAATGAAGTATCTGTTTTCATAAGCATATTCTTCGGTCCACAAGAAGGAACTGTCACTGCCCTAATATATGCCTGTGGTTGTCTATTTACCGGCGTGATGTCGTGTTGCGGCGTTATTGCTGCGGCTTGAACTGTCTTACTATCTTTAGGTTCCACCATAACTGGATGTGACATGTGTGTGTTTGAAACCAGACCAACATGAGGTAATTGATTCTCTTTATGTATTTGTGTGTTTGCAACAATATGCTTCCTTTCCCATTCTGTTATGTCTTCAAGCGAAACATCACATAATTCAGGGATGTTTCCAATAAAGACATCCACAAATGGGTCGGGCAGCGCAGCTACCTTTATTTTCCTAGAAAAATATGGGCAGTTTATATCAGCCCAGGCAACTGGAAACTTTTCTCTTCTACCTCCAAAAGTTCTACAGGTCACATGCTCTCCAGTATAGTCGGTTTCATTAATCAGCTTTTTATGTATTCCCACTATACTCGACCCGGAATCGCGTACTAAGCTACCTTTCTTTTCATTCACTATGGCGTGTTGTACGACCAGTGATCCATTGGTAATTTGGACCGCATTAGTCTCCTGCACGTGTATTTTATGACCGCACGTCAAGTTGCCCTCTTTTTGAAAGATCCGGCAGGTATCACAAGTTGGGTCGATGGGAGAATATTCTACCTCTACCGTATTTGCATGACTAGTGTCGTCCGAGTCACTGTCACTACTAGATGTCAGCATCCCTATTTTTGCTTCTTTATACAGTTGTCTTAACGGACAAGATGAAAACATATGTCCTAAACTTTTACATTTAAAGCATTGTGTTTGTCTTTGATAGGTGTTAAATCTGTCTCTATTTCTAAGTGCTAATTTCTTTATGTAACTGTCAAACTGCGGATGTTTGTCACACATTTGATTTGAGCCGTGGGTGAAACCACAGTATTTGCAAGTTGTCCACACACGCTTTTTCTCGTGTTTAACATAAGGTTGATACTTTGGTTGTTGTTGTTTTTCCCTCCTTTGATGTTGTCCACCAGACTGTTGTTGTGTTTTGTATCCCTGCATCCTTGATTTATGAGGGAATCTCTCACATGCGTTTGTCTCTACCAATGGGGAAAAACTATTATTAAATATGTCTTTATGGGCGTCGAAGAAAGACTCTCCCTTCTCATCCATCTGCTGTATACTCGAACATTTCTGTTCAATAAGAAAGGTAGACATAGACGGAGGAACCGCCGAGATCAGTTTGTCTCTAACGATCAAGTCACGTAGCTTCCTGTAGTCATCAGTAACATTGGCTGATCGAGCCCATTTATCGAATGTTAATTGAGTTAAAGAGGAGAAGTCAAGGAACGTCTGTCCTGCTTTAGGAATAAGATTCTTGAATGATGCACGAAGGCCAAATTCGTCAAGACAAAAATGAGATAGCAGTCTCTTTCGAATGTACGAGTAATCACTACGTAACTCATCTAGGATTAGTTCTACAACCTGCAAAGGTTCACCACTTAAGTGCCTATGTAGTAAAACTGCCCATTCGGTCTCTGCAACTCCATAGTGTCTCAAGATTAGCTCAAAATTAGTTAGCCATGCAGAGACGGAATCGGAGTTGGAGTATGTTTTTATCACCCCATTATATTTCTTAATGGCATCTGTGGACTGTGCCTCCACTTTGTTCCTAGCGATCTGTTCATCCTTGTCCTTCTCGTACTGTTTCATTTTGAAGTTATTCTCCAATTCTTTTTCCTTCAGAAGCTTTTCTGTATTCAATTTCTCAAGATTAAAAGCCATCTCTTTTTCTCTTAATTGTGCTTCTCTATCTAGTTTTTCCTTATCTGCAGCGATCTGCAATGCCATCCTTTCCTTATCAGCAACCAATTGAGCTGCAATTCTGTCATTTTCTGCGGCTATCCTCTCTTTATCTGCTGCAATTTGAGCTGCAATTCTATCATTTTCCATAGCCATTTTTTCCCGCTCAAATAATCTTTGTCTCTCTTGTTCATCTAGTCGATCCTTTTCCAATTGTCTTATCGCAACTCTTTCGTTCCTTTCGTGAGCTTGAAAATCTGTAAATTGTTTCTCCGACCACGATATAAGATCTGCTCCTGTCAAACCTGCATCTTTCCCAATTGCAACAAAATCCTGTAATGATGACATGTTTATATGTTTCTACAATATTCAATAATAATAATCAAAGTGAGAAATGAAGAAAAGAAAAAAAAAATAATTTACCAAACCATAGACATGGCTTATAAGTATTAAACTCGACAGATAAAATCGAAGAAAGTCGAAAGAAATAATTAATAAATTACAATTAGATACATTAATAATGAAAAATGACAAATAATTTTATAATAGACACGACCTATGACTCAGCAGTTACAGTATATACAGAGTTAAAGTTCTTTAGATTCAAGCATTTATCAAAGAAATCCTATCATTATGTAACAAATCAATAATGCACCGCGCATAAGAATTCACAGCACAAAATAGCACAAAATTGTGTATCGCGCCTATGACGTCATCACGGTTACGATAATAAAGACAAAATAAATGCGTGCAAAATTACAGTATTCTGACTATAACTAATTACTGACAAACCACAAACAAATACAATAGTCAGCTCAAGAATCAGCAAACATTTTCCAACAGTTTGATAGTAGACCAATCCAATCGATTATTATGTTCGTAATAATGGTGTAGAAATCCTCTTCAATAATTGTGCAATCCAATCAATTTGATAAATAATTTTGTTCGATGTTACTCCGTAAGCACGAATCTGATGAGTTTATATGTACGTTCCTGAAATCCAAGGTCTGCGTACCTTCATAAATGACATCACTGTGTCCATTTCATTGTACTTGGGCGTTAATTCATCAGGTTTCCGTATAAGTTTAACACATTGAGCTGTCTTAAATTAAACAAATTAACGAGAATAACACCCTAGGCACGATGCCTGTGATCAGCCCTAGAAGGAGCCTGACTGATGTGAGCGTTATTTGCTACGCAATGTAGCTATCAGGTTTAGCAATATTTTGTAATGCTCTGTCGATATGCACTAAAATAACCACTGTGTTGATACAGCCTCAGCGAGGCGTTGATTATCTCGTACACCTGAATAGCACTGGAAAAACAAACTTTCGATTTCCGTAGAACATATGTCACTGTGACGAACTGTTGTTGGTATACACGACACAATCAACCAGAGAAGGTGACCTAATGAAGATCCGACAATCACTGACTTTGCAGATCTTGATATCAATCAGTTATTAAAAATCTTCCGTATCCAGTGTGTTTCCTATGTATAGTGACATCTATTTTTGATCCCAAAATGGTAATTGATAGTTTCTTCCAAATATAGTACAATTAGACTTTCAATCCTGCTCCTAGAATGAGTATAATCCCATGCGAGCAAATGTTCTCCATCTGGGCCAACAATTAGAGTGATAATGTCAATATGCGGCCTCAGATAATCAATTATAGCACAGATGTTCTCTCCTGCATCCAGAAAACGGTCTCTAGCAGACAATGACAGTGCAGTTAATCATTGACAAGATTACAAGACAATTGAACAAACGAGGATGCGCCACTTGATCACCAGCTATTGATCGGCATGATCCTCACATTTACAGATAAGTTGTGTGTTCATGAATGTGTTTCTTTATCAGACTGAGAATATGACCGCTCCCATGTCAAGAGGTACTGGTTCTAATCTCTTTGGACGACGCTCTCATGTCAAAACCAATGGTTCAAATCTCATCCCGGACGAGCCCCCATGTCATGAGGTGGGGTTGCTTCCTCTCTACAATGATAAGAGTTCAGGCTCTATAATGCAGCAAGCTCACCTCAAGATCTAAGTGGCTCTGGGCATCATGGTACACGACAGCATATATTGAGGCATTCTGATACCGGACAGGGTAACCATCTGAACTCCAAAACAACGACTCAACGAATATACTGATGGAGTGAACTGCAATGTATTTATTACAGCTGATCTCAGACTACGGTGATGAGTGTGGGATTGATGCCGACTTCAGTCATTCTCTCTCTCCATGCACTCCCGCTCTTCCATCAGAAATCATCTCCACAAACCAGTGAGAGTGTTGGGAACAGGGCCAGCCGCCCAGTGTCTTTATAATGCAAATCAACTGTACTGGCCTACCTTCAGCCGGAGCTCACAATAATCGAACTCCAACGGCCAATGCTGCCTTTGGTGACATGAATTAGGAACGGTTTGAATCCCGAGACTGGTATTGAAAACACATGCTATCGCCTTGTAAGCTGGCACACCACTAAAGCTTAAGCCGTTATGGCGTTAGGTGACGTCCTATCATGACGTCTAAATTGCGTTCAATGTTGGTGTCACAATGTTCACCATTTGTGGCACTTTTTATCTTCTTCTTTGATGCGCTAACTCATCAATTGCCTGCCTCACTGTCATTTGCATTGCTACATGACACATGGGGTACCATCAATCTTTATTGAAGATCCCGAACTGTACAAAGTAGAACATATTACATATCTAGGATCAGAGGTAACTAGCAAATTATCCCTAGATCAGGAACTTAACATCAGGATTGGTAAGGCAGCAACAACAATGAACAGGTTAACAAAAAGAGTCTGGGAGAACAATAAGCTTACTGCCAAAATAAAAACCCTTGTATATCAAGCATGTGTCAGTAGTACTCTTCTTTATGGCAGTGAAGTTACTCACACAAAGAGAAACGTTTAAATAACTTTCACATGCGGTATCTGCGAAGAATACTTGGTATTAAGTGGCAAGACAAAATCACAATTATTGAAGTATTGGAAAGATCAGGTTGTGTGACGGTGTGTTCCATAACTCAGTCTTCATAGACTTAGATGGTTAGGACACATTAGGAGGATGGATGATGGTAGAATAGCAAAGGAAATAGATTTTGGTGAATTACAGATGGGAAAGAGATCTCAGGGTCGGCCTCTACTACGATACAAAGATATGTGTAAGCGGAGCATGATTGATACAGGCATTGATAATGTAAATTGGGAGCAAGTCACCGCTGAACGTGTTGCATAGAGGGCAAATATCAGAAATTTAATAAATACAAAAGAGGAAAATGATTGCAGATAAGTCACACACCGAGCGTGTGTCAGATGGTGCATGATGGTGGAAATGACCATGCGTTCACATACATCCACTGTAGACGAACATTTACTGCGCGATTTCGCTACCGCCATGTGTTGTAGTTATTATGCCTTTTTGAAGCACAATGCAACAAAGTTTCGTCTGTCAAGACGGCAACGTGCCAATGAATTAGTGGACAGTAATAAATGTTTTGTCACCAAATTTCTGAATTAGAAAGAAAACTAAGGTAAAGCATGTTAAAAATGTTTGGCCACTAAACACAGATAAACACCTCAAACGTCGTGTTGTCTTTGCTAGGATTAAATATAACTCCAGTGTTAAGGCAGCCATCAGCGACTGTCCGACTCCACTTGTGTATTAATGACGAACCATTGCATTTGTTTCTGCCTGAAATTAAACATCTCTTCTATTATATCTGATATTATTATCATTAATAGGCACATGCATATGTGCCTGCCAAAAATATAACAAACGTTTTACTGGTCAATTGAAATGGAAACTGGTATTACAATAGATATATTTTCCCGGTGGTAGACTGCACTTTGTTTCAGATATTATCTAAAATGTGAAGTTATATACTGAAAATCTAAGATATCACAATTATTTAAATATTTTAGTGGCTTTTTTCATATGGGAAATATATTTCCATAGTAAACATGCTATACTTTTTTTTCAAACTAACTATTTGAGTACATTATAGTCAGTTATACTACAATAAAAGTTTCTTGTTTTCTTGTCTCCCTTGCTGCTTGAAACATCATTTATGTTATGTCCCTTTATTCTATGATTTCATGTTATACGATTCATATATATTTATCTATGAAACATTACAATGATTGAAACCAGTTGTAATATTTATAACGCAATAACGAAGGCGGGTAGCACGCAAAATAATAGCGGCGACTGATGGAAATTACCGCACATTATTTCAAGACTGAACGGTGTGCTTCATGTTTCGCCAACTTACACAATTATCAGAGTCATGGATCATCCTTGTGTTTTTGTATAGAAAATACCACATGGCCAACCAATATAGGTAATTGCGTCTCTGCCTTCACCTTGCTCTTTTCCATTTAAGATTACCAGTTGTCACCAAGTTATAGCTTACCTTCGCTGTGACGATTCTTGTTCTAATCTCTTTCATGCATCTCCCATCAGATGTTATGACTGTTCCGAGATAGTTGTACTGAGTCACTTGTTTATGAATATTCCGATTAATTTGTATATTGCATTGTGGCAATTAATGCTTCTTAGTGACGACCATGATATATTTCTTCTTACAATTTAATTCTAACCATCATTGTTCACTGTGTTAGAATACTATGAAACTATGATGAGAAGATTTTAAAAGCAATGAGCAAGTAATACAAATACAAATAAAAACCATACATTGATTATAGCAATTAGATTTCAACATCAAGATTTATGGGTACGTTATGGTAAGAAGAGAACATTACATCTTGGTGACAACTGGTAATTTTTAAGGGAAATAGCAAGGGGAAGGAAAAAAGACAAATACCTGTATGGCCTGGCGACGTGGCATAATCTAAACAAAAAACACAAAGCTGATCCATGACTCGGGTAATCTTGTAAGTTGGCGAAACATGAAGCCCACGATAATCGGCATGACATCTGATCTTGATGCTGATCGTAAAACACTATGGCACTGACCACAATCCCTGCAGCATATTGGTGGACACATTCAGACGCAGGAAACAATCACAAAGTTCAGACTTGAAATAATGTGCAATGATTTACATCAGTCGCCGCTGGTATTATGTGTGCTACATGTCTCCGTCATTGCGTTATAAATATTGCAACTGGTTGCAATCATTGCAGTGTTTCATATGTAAATATATAGAAATGGTATAACATGATATCATTGAATCAAGGGACAGAAATATGCATGATGTGTCAAGCAGCAACGGTGACAAGAAAACTCATTTATTGTATAATTGAAGGTTATGTAAAGCAAATAGTTAGTTTGAAAAAAGGAATTATAGCATGTTTTCTAAGGAAAATTATTTATCATGTGATCAATAGCTAATAAAGTAAATTAATGTAATTGCTATATCTTAGATTTCCAGTATGTGACCTCACGTTGTAGATGATATCTGAAAGAAAGTGCAGTCTACCACGGGGACAATATATCTAGTGCAATATTAGTTTACATTAAATTACATTACTGTGATTAGCTACTTATATTTTCTGGCTGGCACATATGCATGTGCCTATTAATAATCATATCAGATATCATCGAAGAGATCTTTAATTTCACGCAGAAATAAATGCTATCGATGTTCGTCATTGATACACAAGTGGATATTAGGCCTATACATAGTGATATACACAAGTGGATATTATACATAGTGATATACATAAGTGGATATTATACATATGCTATATAGTGGAAAATACTTGATATACAAGTGGATTAGAACAGTCAATGATGTTTGCCTTAGTTTGCCTGCAGTTATGTTTAATCCTAGCAAAGACAACACGAAGCACAGACAACGCGACGTTTGAGATGATCATTTGAGTTTAGTGGCATATATTTAAAATGTTTTACCTTAGTTTTCTTTCTAATACGGAAAGTTGGTGACAAAACCCATTCTTGTTTTCATCACTGTCAACTATTTAATGTATTTGCAGTGTTAGAGAAACAGCAGTCTGTGATGGGAACCGTGTATGTAGAGTTTGCTTACGATATAGGTAACTACAATATTTTGACGCATGCAGGACTTGTCAGCTAGATTGAAAATAACCTAAACAAACGACAGGTACTTCTTCGTGTGGTTCTTAGAATTCTGAACTACACATTATTGCACCATGGGCTACCGTGCTAATGTACACTTGTACCGATGATTTTCTACGCCTACCAAAATAAACCAGCAGCATTTGATCCACAAAGTAAGTCCTTTATCGGGAACATGTTGTGAATAACTGGGCCATCACATTATTTAGATCTGAGTGCACGAACGAATATGTGGCCATAATCAGCATCATCACTTGTCCTGCCAACTGTCGCAGCCGTTCCAGCTTCTCCACAAATATAGGTTTGTGGTGTTCTGGGTCAACACCGCTGATGATATTACCCCCTGTCACCGCTGCCACAGTTCATTTAAATGATACCAAGGGGCACAAGGTGAATAGAAGCAGGTTATAAAAATACAAACTGAAGACACAAACCGCCAGGTGTGTAGAATGGCAGGATACCTAGTTGAGAATAATGTCTAATGTAATTTTGAATAACGCATTGCATAAAGTTACAGTTCCATTTGGTATAGGGTGTTAAGAATGGACAGTGGGTGTGGCATAAGTTTCAGTGTAAAGGTTGACATAATTCAATAGACAAACCAAGTAAGGAGTAAGACAAGAATTTGTTTTGTCGCCAAATTCCTGTATAAGAAAGAAACTCAAGGGAACACATGTTACATGTTTGGCGACTGAGAGTCATTGCCGGGGAATACCTCAAATGGGGATTGTCTATGCTAGGATCAAACATATCTGCAGCGTTACAGCAAACATCAGAGGCTGCCGTAATCAACTTGCGTATCACGGACGACCATCCCTATCATGCGTTTCTTCGTGCCATTAAGGGTGTATACGACCATATCTGATATCATTATTAGGCGCATGAATATGTGCCAGCCAAAATTATAGTCAACCTATTACCCTATTCCTGCAAGTGAGCGAACATAGAACTAAATAGAGTATCTTTACGTAGACTGCACTTCCTTAGATATATTATCAAATACGTGTGGTCACATTCTGGCAATCTGAGATATCGCAATTGTATACATTTACTCTATTAGTTTTTGATCACAAGCGCAATATACTTTCTTTGAAATCATGCTATACAGTCTTTTAACAAATTACTTGCATTTCACAGCCTTTATTTATACTATAATAAATATGTTTTCTGGTCTCCCTTTTTGAATAAAACAACCATAATTTCTATTTACGTCCCTTGATGCAATGATTTCAAATCATGCATATCTTATATATAAATTAGGATCTCCGTCTGTCTGTCTGTCTGTATGTATGTATGTATGTCCTTTATACGTTCGCGAACGGCCCATCCGATTGAGATGAAATTTTCTACACGCCTTCCTTTCATTCCAGCGCTGCCAACTGTCGTAATTTTTTTCTGCTTCCTCCTCCTCCTCCCTGCTCCCATTTCCAAAATACGTACGTAAATATATGATGATGATGATGAAAGAATCCCCGAACCAAAACGCTAGGGAAAGGGAAGAAAATGACGTGACTACACAGAATCGTCACACGGCAATCATCATCATCATCAAGTGCCGTGCCGGCTGGCGTAGGCGTTCAACTCTGCTGCTGATATATATGCCTCCATGCCACGGCAATATCAATAACAATTCATCTTTTTATGTGTAAGGAAGTTATCTACAGTCGTGTAGAAGGGAAGAACAATCAATGGAAGGACCGAAATCACAGAACCTAGACGAGTATGAATTCGGAATGGCAAACTCCCTCCTCCTCTCTTCTCCTCCTGCCTCTACCTCCTCCCCTCCTCCTCCCTCTAACTCCTCCCTCCACCCTCCTTCTCTTCCTCCTCCCTCTACCTCCTCCCCCTCCTCCCTCTACCTCCTCCCCCTCCTCCCTCTCCCTCCTCCCTCCTCCTTCTCCCTCTTCCTTCTCCCTCTTCCTCTCCCCTCCTCCTCCATCCTCCTCCCTCCTACTCCCTCCGCCTCCTCCCTCCTCCTCCCTCTACCTCCTCCCTCCTCCTCCCTCCACCCTCCTCCTCTTCCTCCTCCCTCTACCTCCTCCCACTCCTCCCTCTCCCTCCTCCTTCTCCCCCTCCCTTCTACCTCCTCCCTCTCCTCCTCCCTTCTCCTCATCCCTCCTACTCCCTTCTCCTCCTCCCTCCTCCTCCTCTCTCCTCTTCCCTCCTCCCTTTTCCTCCCTCTACCTCCTCCCTCTACCTCCTCTCTCCTCCTCCCTCCTCCTCCTTCCTCCACATCCCTCTTCCTCCTCCTCCCTCCTCATCATTCCTCCTCCTCCTCCCCTCCTCCTTCTCCCTCCTTCTACCTCTTCCTCCCTCCACCTCCTCCCTCCTCCTCTCTTCTCCTCCTCCCTCCTCATCCTTCTCTCTCCTCCCTTCTCCTCCTCCCCCACCTGCGTTCTCCTCCTCCCTCCTCCCTCCTCCTCCTTCTCCCTCCTCCTCCCCCTCCCTCCTCCCCCTCCTCCTCCTCCTTCACCCTCCTCCCCCTCCACCTTCACCCTCCTCCCTCCTCCTCCCTCCTCCTCCCTCCTCCTCCTCCCTCCTCCTCCTCCCTCCTCATCCCTCTTCCTCCTCCTCCTCCCTCCTCCTCCCTCCTCCTTCTCCCCTTTCCCCCTCCTTCTCTTAATCCCTCCTCCTCCCTCCTCCTCCCTCCTATTCATCCCTACTCCTCCTCCTCTCTCCTCCTCCTCTCTCCGCCTATCTCCTCCTCCCTCCTCCACTCTCTTCCTCCTCCCTCCTCCTCCCTCTTCCTCCTCCTCCTCCCTCCTCCTACCTCCTCGCCCTCCTCTTCCTTCCTCCTTCGCCCTCCTCCTCCCTTCTCCTCCCTTCTCCTCCTCCCCCTTCTAACCATCCCTCCTCCCCCTCATCCCTCCTCCCCCTCATCCCTCCTCCCCCCTCCTCCTTCTTCCTCCCCCTCCTCCCCCTCCACCTTCCTCCTCCTCCCTCTCCTCCTCATCCCTCCTCCTCCATTCTCCTCCTCCCTCCTCCTCCTCCTCCCTCTACCTCCTCCCTCCTCCTCCCTTCACATTCCTCCTCCTCCCTCTTCCTCCTCCTCCCTCTCATCCTCTTCCCTCCTTCTCCTCCCTCCTCCTTCTCCCTCTTCCTCCTCCCTCTTCCTCCCTCCGCCTCCTCCCTCCTCCCACTCTCTCCTCCTCATTCCTCCTCCCTCCTCCTTCTCCTCCCTCCTCCTTCTCCCTCTTCCTTCTCCCTCTTCCTCCCTCTTCCTGCTCCCTCCGCCTCCTCCCTCCACCTACTCTCTCCTCCTCCTCCCTCTCCCTCCTCCTCCCTCTCCTCCTCCTCCCTCCTCCTCCTGCGTTCTCCTCCTCCCTCCTTCTCCCTCTTCCTAATCCCTCCTCCTCCCTCCTATTCCTCCTGTCTCCTGTCTCCTCCTCCCTCCTCTTCCCTCCTCCACCTCCCTCTTCCTCCTCCCTCCTCCATTTACCCAAGACAGACAGACAGACAGATAGTCGGGAGCGGGATATTATATGACTACTTATATGATTTAAATGAGATGCTCTCCACCATGGGCTGGGCCGGGTCAGCCAGACAGACAGACAGACAGATATATAGACAGACAGACAGACAGACAGTCGGGAACGGGAACTTATATGACTACTTATATGAATTAAATGAGATGCTCCCCACCAGAAGTTGGGCGATGCCGGGCCGGGTCAGACAGACAGACAGATAGATAGTCGGGAACGGGAACTTATATGACTACTTATATGAATTAAATGAGATGCTCCCCATCAGGTTCTGGGCGAAGCCGGGCCGGGTCAGACAGACAGACAGACAGACAGACAGACAGATTGTCGGTAACGGGAACGAGAACTTATATGACTACTTATATGAATTAAATGAGATGCTCCCCACCAGGGTCTGGGCGAAGCCGGGCCGGGTCAGCTAGTGTCTAATAATTTTTACCTATGAAGCATTACAATGATCGACACGAGATGCAATATTCATAATGTAATGACAAAGGTGGGTAGCACACAAAACACCAGCGATGACTAGTGAAAATTACTGCACATTATTTCAAGTCTATACTGTGTGCGTGTGTTTCCTGCATCTGCTTGTCCCCACCAATATGCTGCAGGGGTCGTGGTCAGTGCCATGTTGTCTGATGACCATCATCGTGATTAAATGCCATGCCGATAAACGTGGGTCTCACATTCTCATACGATCACCACAGTGAGTTTTTGTCTCGACCATGATATGTGGCCAAGCTTTATAGGTATTTACATCTCTGCCTTCCCCTGGTTCGTTTCCCTTCAAACTTGCAACTTGTCACCAAGTTCTCTAGTTCACTTCTTCTCATAAAACCAAAACTCTTAACAGTGGACGTCTGATGTCGCTAATAAGTGTACAATTTTCATTTGTTTCTTGGGGGACATACTAATTGATTTTCCTGTCTTTCCATGGTAATCTTTACATGCCCCACAGAAGCCATATTGCCACTACCATTATATATATTATATTTTACCATTTATAATGTCGGCTTCATTGTCCACGTGTCACAGCCATACACAAATAGAGGTTCTATGGATCCCTTCAACAATCTATACATCTTTCTATATACATTTTTAGTGTAGTTTTATAAGTTAATGGCAAATGAATATGCTGATGGATAATAAAACTCAAATAAAATCATTTTTATATTCACAATATTTTATTAAAACACCACATTAATCACACTACAATAAACAAATAATTAAAACGTCAAAGAATTGTAGCTTAATATACGACACCAGGATGCCAGAAAATTGTGCTTCATCAAACAAAATGCTCATTACAAAACCAGGATATTGTAGATTCGAAATTAACTTCATTTAAATGGAGATTGTAAACCCTGAGAACACCGTGATTGCTTTTCCCTCAGCAATTCCTAAATTCCAGGAGGAGTTCTTGAAAGGGCACAACGGAGATCGTTTTCAACATCTAATTTATAACGTCGTTTCGTTTTAATTTCCAACAGAGCTGAAAAGCCTGACTCACAAAGATATGATGAGGAAAATAGAAGCAATGCACGGATTGCTTTTTCTGCCACTTTTGGGTAGGAATCGCACGTCAAAGGCCAAAATTCCGTGATTGGTTTTTCATCGAACACATCTTTAACTCTCAAATTAGTTTTCAGCTCCAGAAATTCATCTTGACAATGATCAAAAACTTGTTCAACTGATAAGTTGAATGGGTGTCGTACCAAATCCAGCTCATCATCACTAAGTTCAGGAAAATATCGCTCAAATGCATTTTTCTAGCGCTGTCAAAAGCTGCGAAATTTCATTAGTTTGCAAATTGTGTAATTACTTGGTCTTTACCATCAACAACGAGAACGGATAACAGCTTCTCAAACATTGCAACATGTGTCATATTGATCTTTCTTTTCCAGTTTTCCAGCTTGTTCATAAAAGCTCTCAAGGTATCCACAAATTGTATGATATTTGTATTCATTCCTTGCATCTGAAGATTGAGTTTATTCAACTGCTCAAAATATCAACTAAATAGGCAAGGCGCTTAATCCATTACTCATTATCAAGGCAGACGAAAAATTCTATCTTACCCTGAACTTCAAAAAATAATTTGAGCTCGTCTCTCAGCTCATCTACTCGCGCAGTTACATTTCCTCTTGACAGCCATCGAACATTTGTGTGGAAAAGCAGCAAATGGTGCCTTGCATCCATGTCAACGCATAATTGCTTAAAAAGCCGTGAGTTGAGAGCTCCTCCTTTGACAAAATTCACTATCTGAACGATTTGATCCAAAACCTTGCCCAATGAAGCTGGAAGTGTTTTGGAGGCCAGTGCCTGATGATGGATCATTAACGCATGCCTTTCACTTTTGGGGCACGTTTCTTCACACTAACTGGAAATCCTGATTTGGTCCCCAACATAGCTGGTGCTTCATCTGTACAGCACCCAAACATATTATTTCATAAAAGATTCTCTGATTCAAAGAAAGATGAAACCTTTCCCAAAATATCAGAGGCTTTGGTAGTTGTTTCAAGAGGAGAACAACAAATACGTTCTTCTTTAAATTATACTGATTGCACATACCTTTCAAACGCCATCAACTGAGAACACGATGCCACATCAGTCGAATCATCAATTTGAATTGAATAGAGCCCAAATGCTGCAGACTTGATCCCTTGCACAACTTGATGTCACTGGCCATATCACTGTTCCCCATTTGAACAGTATCGTTTGATAGTGAAACTGCTGCAAGTTTTTTTTTTATTTTTTATTTTTTTTTTCTGATTCATTTCAAAACACAGTTTTCACCATCTTGGGACAACACAGTTTCCCCGATTGTAAGTGTTATTTTCATGCGGTTAATACTGGGGTGCACAAAGGACACACTAATTATCTTGCATGGGGCATATCCTGGCGCTACCTACAATGACGGATAGACATAGGGTCCTTCAGGCCAAATGGTACCTGAGAGTTGCCGCAGACAGGGATCACCCGCTGCATGCAGCAATGGATATGGTAATGGGTCATAGACTAAGACAAAGGGCAGGTCCTGGATGGCACAGGCAGAACTTTCTATAAGTCAGGTGTGTGATCTAGAGACCATCAATCGTGAAAGAGAGTGGGTTGAAGTTCCGGATGACATGACGGGCTGGCACAATGTAATAATAACACTGGGTCGTGGGTGCAGAGAATGGGTAAGCGGGCAGCACTGAGTTTGAAGTGCAACAGCTGATCCAGAGCAATACACACCAAGGTGACATAGTCATCTACACGATGGGTCAGTGGTGAGAAACAGACGTAGTGGCTGGGGCTTTATTGCAAAGGCTAATAGGCGAGTCTTGAAAAAAGAGAGCCTGACATATGAGACTAGGACCTCCAGCATGAGAATGGAGGTGGAGGCAGTAACAGCGGCATTCTGGTGGCTAGAGGAGACTACTGTAACTCACGTTGTGTTCATTGCGGATTAAAAGAATATGCTTAGCAAGGTGGAGAAATGTATGTTTCGTGTGGAATGGCTCTCGTCGCTTCAGAGGTCACAGATTGTGAGAATCGTATGGATATTTTTCCCTGGCCATGCGGGTGTACGGGGGAATGAACAGGTTGATAGGCTAGCAGGAAATGCACCTCTTGGTGGTATTTTGCCTATGGACAAGGGGGAGGTGGACGTGCGTTTGTGGGACCAGGTGGAGAAGGCGGAGGAACAGATTGAGAACCCATATGTGGAAAGAATGAGATTGCGGGGGATCGGCAGGGGTTCTGAAAGAATCTCAAAACTGAGAGGGAAGACCAGGAGAACTTTTAATCAGATAGCGGTAGGAACGATTAGTAGTATGACTCTTCGCTGGCTGTTGAACGAGGGGACTGAGCACGTATGGGATTGTCCTGAGAGCAATGATGTCGGTTCTTAACTCAACTCAACTGAAGTGTTATTTTTTTCTGCTTCGCTATGTCCAGTGCTACGACATATGAAACTTCTGTAAACTTTTGGTTTGTTTCTTGGAATGCCACTGCTAAATTCAATTCCATCCTTTTTTGACAGCAATCCCAAGACGTTCAAAACAGGTTTTTTCCTTGTCATTGTGTTGCCCTATTCTGCTCTTAATCTCTGTTGTACATCTTCCATCTGACGTTATAAATTCCCCCAGGTATTTAAAATTATCCACTTGGTTAAGAATTTCCAATTCTTTTTCTATGTAACATTTTGGTGTCACCATTTTCTTTGATTTCACCGTTGTTACTGTTTTCTTGATATTGAAGGAGAGTCAATTCTGTGCACTATTTGTTACTACAATGACCAACAACTGTTATAGGTCTGTTGCATTTTCCGCCGCCAATACTGTGTCATCTGCATAGCGTATATTGTTTATATTATAACCTTCGATGAGTATTTCTGGCTTCTCTTTGATCTCCCTCATTATTACTTCACTATAGAGGGAGAAGAGATCAGGTGACAAGACACACCCTTGTCGTACTCCTGGATTTATATGTTCATATCTACCCTCTTTATTTCCAGTTTTAATTGCTGCTACTTGGTAGCAATAAATATTCTTTATTATTCTTAATTCTTTCCAATCAATGTTGATACCTTCCAACATTTTAATCAGTTTATCATGTTTTACTTTATCAAATGCCTTTGTGTAATCTATGAAGCACAAATATATGACTGTGTGTGTCTCTATTGACCTTTCTCTTAGTGGCTGTAATATATATATATATATATATATATATATATATATATATATATATATATATATATATATATATATATATATATATATATGGTAAATTTGAAGGAAACAGAAGAAGCGGAAGACAGAGAAGAAAATATGTTATTGAGATTGTCACTTGGCATAGTGAGACAACAACATAAATCTGATTCATGACTCTAGTGATCGTATGAGATGGCGAAACATGAAGTCCACGGTTATCGGCATGGAATCTGATCATGATGATGGACCCGAAACACCTTGACACTGAGCACCATCCCTGTAGCATATTGTTGGAGAAAGGAAGATGCAGTAAACAACAAGTACAAAGTATAGACTTGAAATATTGTGCAGTAATTTCACTAGTCACCTCTGGTATTCAGCGTACTACCCGCCTTCCTCATTGCGATACGAATATTGCAACTTGTTTCTATCATTGTAATGTTTTACATGTACAAATGTAGAACTCTGTATAATAGGAAATCATAATATTAAGGGAAATTGATTGATTGATTGATTGATTGATTTATCTAGGAACCGACATCACAGCATTCGGGATTTTCCCATAAGCGCTCCGTCTTCATCCTCAGCAGCCAAATAGAAATGATGTTACAAAGCAACAAGGGAGATAAGAAAAATTTATTGAAGAATACATGAGGGCTGAGTAATGCAAATAGTTAAATTGATTAAATAATATAATGACTCCATTAAGATCATAAGAATAGCATACTGTCATTATGATCAAACGCTACCAGAATAAATTTAAGTAACTGCAATATGTTAGATTTCCAATATGTGGAATCACGCGGTAGATTATATCTCAAAGTAATCGCAGTTTACATAAGGGATAGTACATCAACTGCAATATCCATATAAGTGTATTTCGATATGCGATAAGGAATATTTTTGGCTGGCACATATGCATGTGCCTCACAATGATATCAAATACGGTCGTAGAAATTTTTAATGACGCGAAGAAACAGATGATATCGATATCCGTCTTTGATACACAAGTGGATTACTTCAGTCGATGATTATGCCTTAAGGCTGCGTCAAAGGGGAAAAAAGTCGACTAAATTGCATCGAGTTTTCATCCCATATGGCTCAGTATCTCTTTCTGCATTGCGGAAAGCGTCGCACGCAGCATGAACTCCGTTGCTCCAGCGATGACCCTCAGGAGCCTCCAAAAAATGCACTCGTGAACCGAAGAATACGTCAGGAAATCGAACCCACATCCTTCGACGCCCCAGTCAGCACAGCTTGACCATTCCGCCACGGAGACTCCTTTAACGCTGGAGTTGTGTTTCATGCCAGAAAATGCAAGCCGCCTTTTGAGGTGTTCAGCTAGTATGATTATTAGTAGCCAAACATGTAACATGCATTACCTTACGTTTCTTTCTATTCCAGGATTTTGGTGATAAAAAGGCATCCGTTAGTTAGTTAATCGACAGATCATCCTCATTTCTCATCGAACCATTCAGTCCATAAGTGCTCGGATCAATTCCTCAGTAAATCTCGCAGCGCGTAGCGGCTAACGACACCAGTTCTATGTTGATTTATTAATCTTCTGTGCATTCCTGCGTAGTGTTCTTGTTTGGCCAACTTTTTTAATTTGCTGTTCTCGCAACGTGATCATGGTTGTAAATTCACAGGCATCAATTAGTTCTTGCGAACGATTTACTTCTCGTAGAGCATTCAACATGCCAGCCTGGTCCATGGCGCGTCCACCTTTGACAGTAGCCTTACCTGCAAGATTGTCAGCCCACCCATTTCCTTGTACATCCTCATGTACTGGCACGAAAATGGAACTCATTTTTGCCAGCCGAGACAGCTCCAGAGACAGCAACAACTCTCCTTGGATCCACCCAATCTCTATCTTCTTAAGATGCTCATTGAGTCACTAAAAAAACATGCCCTAGTGAATGTCAGTGTCTCGAGCCATGTTATTGCTTAACTTACTGCCATGACTTCCATAGTCAGGCTACTTGTGGTCAAAGCAAAAGCACCAGAATCGTCCATCACAATTCTCCCTCCGGCCTGAGCCGTAAAGGCCCATGAGCTTCTCACATGTCGGACGACCGATCCATCTGTGTAAATGACAGCATCACCGTCTAATGAATTTTCGAACATCAACGCGTGTACTTCCATTAAGAGAGGTGTGCGACAGGAATGTGTAATGTCTCCAGGTCGGTATTCCATATTTTATTTCCCGCGTTTCCATCCTGTTTCAGGATATTACGGTCAACACCAGCATCTTTCAGTTGTATGTTGATTCCTAGGCTAGATTACGCTCATCAGCATGCCACGACTTTCTGAGCGACCGGCTCCATACTCTCACGAGTCACTAGCATGACTCGAACCACTTCTAATTCTCGTCCGCTCATGCCGACCACGAGAGTATTCGGTGTTAACGGAGAAAGCTGCTAACCTCTCGGCCAGGCAGCCGGCTCGGTTTTCCCTATGTAATGAAAATATTATAAATAAAATTATTATAGGATACAATTCAGACAATATATGAAGGAATGTGCTTGAAGCATGTTCTACATCACTGGTGTTTGAATGATGAATCGAGTATTTAAATGGTTGCGATTATCACAGACGCGAAAGGTTTCCCCTATCCACATTCACTAGAGCTGGATTCTCACTAATATGATATCTCTGTCCTGTAACTAAGGATCCCGTGTCAAGAATTCCCGTATCAAAAGATCCCCCCCCCCCTTTTGTCGAGAGATCCCGCTGTCAAAGAATCACGTGTACGAGAGATCCCGCTGTCCAAAGATCCCGTTTACGAGCCCCCAATAATGTCGTGTCTTACTTTAAAGTGTCGTCCCTGGAGTGAGGGGAGTCAACACCCACATTATATTTAACCCCTTATCAATATCCTGGAGAATCCACTAGCTTCCGTCCAACACACTCCTTCGGTTCATGGACACCTTTTCCTCTCTCTCTCTCTCTCTCTCTCTCTCTCTCTCTCTCTCTCTCTCTCTCTCTCTCTCTCTGACACTGCCGTATCATGCCCCTCTCATTCTTCCCCAAAGCAACATATTCAACAACTCTTGCTTCTAAAAATTAATAAAGATTAATTTATTAAAAGAAACGTGTAATGTACGTGAGACGTGTATTCGAAGAAAATGTGGTGTGTATTCTAATGTAAATAAAGAGGTCAGACCCCAGACAGCTCAGGATCAGAGTCCATTCATCATGGCAAGAATTACACGACATCACAAGAATCAGCACAATGGACTTCACCAAATGCCGCGTCTCTCCCGCCAGACATGTCCATCTCCAGGAGCTTTGATAACCATGAGGCCTGATTCCCATTCAAATCTAAAGTCTGGGAATGATACTATTTTTGTTCCTAAAAAAAAAACTGTTCCTAATAGATTATAGAAACTGAGACCACACAATTCCTGCCCAGTAAATGTGGAACACTGTCCCATGAACATGACGTTCTTCCTCATTACGCAATGTTCTAAAGTTTTCACTTTTAAAACAGTCATTGTGCCTCGACTCAAATAGATCTCTTAATTTTCCACATAACGTCTTAATGTTCTGAGTTCCTTGTTACATGGAACAAACACTCTCTAATGTTTTGTTTTCATGTAGTGTAAAAATCAGTCCCTACTGTTCTGTTAATAAGTGGACTGAACATCCATCACCTCTGGTATATTCACGAATGGTATGAAAATCAAAACCCATTACTATGTTGCTGTCCACGGGTAGTGTGAAATATTCTCAATAATGTTCTCCGTATTTATCCTGTGGGATACTTATACTATTCAGCTCCACCGAGCAATGTTTATCAACTTTTTCTAGCATAGACCCAGTGAGAAAGTTGCTGGCCAATCTTCCTGCACCAAAAAATATCCGGGATCTGAATTTTCAATTGTTCTGTGTTCTTCATCCCAACCAGAGGGAAACTGTAAAATATAGAACACATCTGGTGAGAGCCACCCCGTCACTGATTCTTATTAGATGAGCGTAAGCCACTGGCCTCGCTCAGAAAAATGCAGTGAACCAAACTCTGTCAAGGACAGATGAGCTCATCATATAGGTCTGCCTCAGAACAAGACCAGAAAAAATCCAACAAACAGATTGCGGAACCATCAGGGAGCACCCAATTGTAAGATCCCACCATTGTACAATTTCCTCATCTCCCAGTTATCCACCATTACTCTAGTCTCAACTAGCAGAGCTAATCATAACTTCACTACTCTATTCTCAACTAACAGAGTTAATCATCACTAAACTACTCTAGCTAGTTTCAATCATGCTACTTCCTAAATTAAATAGGCCTAATTATCCTATATAAACTACCTTAGGCACCACAGCAGTTCCCCTAAACCACATCTACATTTTCCATGACAGGCACGTGTAAAATTAAATCCACTTAATCCCGCGCACGGTAGATGTTATTAAAATCCATAACTGCAGTGACAAAGCACGTTTGCCTTAGTCAACTGTCTGAGCTACACTAATGTACACAAGTCTTGTTTTTTTGTCAAAGATCTGGGAGTGTTCCAGTGAAGTCTTTGATGTTACGCAGGTGTCCCCAAGGGCACTAACTATTTCCAGAAATCTTATTTCCTTTTTTTAAACATCAATTTAAGAGCTGTCTTTCCTTGTTATGACGACCAACACAGCCAGTGTGTTCCTTTCATCTTGCGCCGACTTGTTTTTCTGTTAAAAACGATTGTGGCCTTGAAAACATGCTGTGAACCAGACTGTCTGTATTATCATCATCTGGTTAATACACATTGATTTCATGACATAGGCCCCCTCTTAAGAGAGTAGTCCATCTCACTCTTCTCCACTGTGAGTTCAATCCAGATGATCCATTCCTCTTCTTCAGGAGCTGGGTGTCTTGACAAGAAGTCCGCTCCAACATTTTCCTTCCCAGGAATAAACTCCACTGTGAAATTGTAAGGTTGAAGTAACAATGACCACCGCATCAAACGGGCGTTGAGCTTGTGAGAAGTAGCCAGGAACATCAGGGAATGATGATCCGACTGGACCCGAAATTTAACTCCATACAAATAGGGCTGGAAGTTTTACACGGCCCATACGAGAGACAAGCACTCTCTCTCGACCGTCGAATAATTCCTCTCAGCCTGGAGTAGTTTTTTACTTGCGTATGCCACAGGTTTCAAAACCGAAGCATCGTCTTTTCCTTCATGTAACAAGGCTGCCCCAATCCCAATCCCACGCGCATCCGTTCTCAACACAAATGGTTTGGAAAGGTCAGGGAGCTGTAATACAGGTTTGCTGACCAAGGCCTCCTTTGACTGACTATAGGCAGTCTCACATTCTGATGCCCAAATGATTTGGTCCGGGAATCCCTTTTTCAAGGTTTCCGTCAATGGAGCTCCCAGTTCAGTGAAATGTGGGATAAATTTGTGGTAGAACCCACACAACGAGAGAAAAGATCACACATCCTTCTTCGTTTTTGACCTTGGTGCATTTCTGATTTTTTCTAGGTTCTTCTGCTCTGGGACAATTTGTCCTGGAGTAATGGTGTGACCCAGAAATTCCAGTCTGGTAAACAATCATGCACTTGGTTGGACGAACTGTAAGCCCTGCTTCCTTTAGTCTATTAAACACTCTCTCCAAGGATTGCAAGTGGTCATCCAAGCTGTCACTGGAAATCAGAATATCATCCATGAATGAGATGATGGCCGGATCCTGTAAAGGATCTAGTAAAGGACTCATCAGGCGTGTAAACACACTAGGTGCATTGCTGAGTCCAAAGGGCATAACCTTGAATTCGTAATGTCCACTGGGTGTACTGAAAGCCAACAGTGGTCGAATCTCCGGTTTAACTGGTATCTGATAGTACCCCCGACTCAGATCCACCTTTGAAAAGTACCGAGCCTTATGAAGCCTAGCGAATAACTGAGTTGGATTCGGCAAAGGTTCCACCTGAAATTGTGTATGACTGTTCATAAGTCGGTAATCTATACACAACCGGTGTTCTCCACTTGGTTTGCGTAACAAAACTACCCCCGCGTTGTATGGGGATGTGGATGGTGCAATCACGTCATCCTCCAACAGTTTCTGTATTTCCTTCTCCAGGGCCTTTTGTTTAGAGTAAGGCACTTGGTAAACATTTTGGCGAACATGCTCCTGTGTGGTCAAAGTCATCTCGAACTCCACCAACTTCGTTCGTCCTGGTTTATCAGTCAGTATCTCCTTATGAGACTTGAGAACCTGGGTTATCTTTTCCCTCTCCTTGGAGGTCAGATCAGGGTTCATTTGCACATCCCTATATGTTTCCTGGTGGACCAAGGGATATTCCCTGCCCAAGTTGGTTATCACTTCAGTCTCCACTGCAACTGCCTTTGCCATGAGGTGAGCCGCTTTTTCTCCGGGTCTCTCCTCGTGTTTCCTCAGGAGATTGATATGGAAAATCTTCGATGTTCCCCGGATCCGGATCTGATAGTTCGTTCTGGATATCACCCTTTTCACGGGAAATGGTCCTTGCCAACCTATCTCCAGTTTGTTGTTTCCCGTTGGGAGTAGCAACAAAACTTTGTCTCCCACCTCTAGAGATCTCTCTTTAGACCTACGGTTGTATTAAGCCGCATGTATTTTTCTGGCCTTTTTCAAGTTTTGATTCGCCAGAGTCCATCCCTTGTGGAGTTTTTCTTGCAGTTCCTCCACGTATTTATAGGAAGAGATCACTTCTTCTGACGTCCCCTCTTCAGTCCAACTCCTCAACATGGCTTCCAACGGTTCTTTGATTGGACGACCAAACAGCAACTTAGCGGGTGGTAGTCCTGTTGAGCCATAAGGAACTTCCCGATAAGCAAATAGTGCTGTTGGGATATATTCATCCCACCTATCAGGTTTTTCCTGTGCTATTTTCCTGAGCATTGTCATCAACGTGCCGTTGAAACGCTCTACTTGTCCATTGACTTGAGGGTGGTAAGGGCTGGTATGCATGTAGTTAGAGTGGAACACCCTAAATACCTCCTCCATGAGTTTTCCACAAAACTGGGACCCATTTTCCGTCAGAATTTGATCAGGGAAGCCTAATCTGGTAAAGGCCTCCATCAGTGCGTCCGCCACTCGTTTAGAGTCAATCGTGGTCAACGGTACGGCTTCAACTCACATTGTACAGCAATCCACCATTGTGAGTATATACATGTTCTTCTTCCTAGTCCTGGGAAGTGGACCCACAATATCGATGGCTACCCTCTCGAAAGGAGAGTTCATGATGGGCATCTCACCCAAGACTACCGGTGCTGTCCAGTGTTTCGGTGCCACCCTCTGGCACTCAGTTCATGACTTCACATTCCGACGCACATCATCTGTTATTCCCGACCAATAGTAATGGCAGGAAATTTGCTGCATGGTGGCGGCAATACCCATGTGCCCACTAAAGGAAATGGTATGCCCCATATGAAGAATATGGGAATGGAGAGCCTTCGGGACCACCAACTGACCGCATAGGTTGTCTCCCCTTCCAGCTCTCCTGTAGAGTATTCTATTCTTCATGTAGTACTGCCCCCGTTTTGGTGGATCAGCACTTTTCTGCAGCTTTTTGTAGCAAGGACGTAGAGTAGCATCCTCACTCTGGGCAGTTCATAGCTCACCCGGCAGTGGGTTAGTCACAATTGTTTCTGCCTCTTCCGTTCTCGTCTGAGAGCGAGTCTGTATTGCTCCCATATGGATTGGCTCCATGGGCATTCCCAGACAGACATACCGGAAACCGAGGTGTCAGGGTCTTAAACCTGGCTCGTTAACCTAACACATGTGAGACAGTACAAATACAACGTGATTTGACTTGAGACTCAACGACACGAAGTTTCGATGGATGTATTTACAGATCACGATCTAGAGATGATCATCACAATACATAAGTTATAACAATACACTTACAAGCAACCCACAGCTTACAATCAGTCTCACAAGATGTACAAGCACTCGACTTTCGGGCCACAGAACTACACAAGCCTTTCTCCCATCATACGTCCAGTCGAGTCCGAGTCCCAGAGCTGTCTGGCTATTTCTCGCAACGCGCCTGCCCACCTGAAGTGGCTTCACGAGGCCTGCGTGCGTCCTGCTTTGTCCTTGTCTGACCGCTGGCTGTCTGTCAGCCGGCAACCTCGCAGGCAGGTAACTAATACTCGCCTGGCGGACGTAACGATGTTACAGCATCCCCGCTAGGGACTATTCGCCTGGCGGGCGTAACGATGTCCCTGCATCTCTGCTGGCAATACTTTAGACTCTGACATGCTCCCCCCGGGGCTTCTTCATGAAAGATGTTATCTTTCATGTACACTCTATATCCAATACTGGGTTAATAGTTTTAACCTGTCAGAGTCAACCTTTCTGTTATGTACAATTATTTTGGTGTAGAAATACAAAAACAAATATCTTGGCATAGAAAAACATAAGAAATGGACATTGTATCTAAAGACATGTGGTGTTCAACCTTTAACACTCGTCAAGCTTCATCCTCTCGATGGCTGATTACCTTAATTGCATTATTGACCCAGTCAGATCGGTAGTAACAGCTTCCCAAGCACCTACCTCGCAGCCTTTCAAAAAAACGTAATAATATGCTTTTTGAGACAAAAAACATCTGGCAAGACTGTAATACGGCTTTACATAAGCCGCATTCAACGCTCAAACTCTGACCTCATTTGGCCAGGAGTTCTTGTGTCGGTCTGCAATGTCGGTAACACTCTACCATGCCCAGTAGATGGCTTCTTGGCGTGTTAACAATCTGGCAACAACATGGTTATTTATATACAACACATCATCATATACATTTCAATTAACGCCCTTGGTGTAATAATGTAATAACAATTAAATGAAAGGGACATAACTTCAAAAATTAAGAAATATAATATCTTACAATAATTCTTCTATTTCTCAGCGTCATAGCTTGATGTTTCTCCATACTAGCGAAAAAATGTCGGTAGCATGAATAAATTAATCAAGATATGATTCTAAGATTACACTAAATGAAAAATCTTAATACACAATGTGTGTATTCGAAATTATTGAATCGTAAATATTTTAGAAGTGTTATAACTTTTTAAGCTTTTGTTTGTCGTCTGCTACTTTTAAACTAAATTTCTAAATCATCCGGAAGTACACACGAAACAGCTGATGTTGAAAATTTGTAGAACACACTTGTTCCGGTCTGATGTAGTAAAACGGAATGTGCAATGTTCTGATCGTTCATGTGTTGGTTGTTTCACTGGAAAAACTTCTTAATTTCGATTTACTGAAGTGGTGTAGATGTCAATGTTCAGGTCACACTTTCACACACGGAGTTAAAATATCACTGGATCAGTTAAAAATGCAGATACCACGGATAAATTGGATAGTTCGCTTGCGGTAAGTTCAGAGCAAATGTGGCACTGTTCTTGTTTCGTAATATATACAATTAATAAAGTTCTCTTTCTACCACACACTACACAATTATTCACGACAATCACTACATTAATAATAAAATAAGAAAAACTATATATATTGGGAATACACCCTATCACATCATATAGACATACACAGCTTTCGTGAAAAAAAAAAACTTCACTGATGCATGGCTGTGTTGGTCTGAGTGTATTTTACACACTGCACTCAGACATTGGTGCTTACTGGGTCGGTCGGACAACGGGACAAAAGATCGGCAATCGTGTTGGTTCTGCCCGCGATGTGTCGAACTTCAAAGCTGTAATCTTGAAGTTTAAGAGACCAGCGAGCTATCATTTGGTTGGAAGGTACACCTGAATTGATCAATCTCAATGGACTACTGTCAGACTCCACAATGAAATGACGTCCCAGGAGGAATCTGGAAAATTAAGTTATACCCTCAACTAGAGCAAGGGCTTCCAACTGCGGTGTCGACCAAGTTACAATTTTCTCGGGTTGATCTTTTGTTAGTAAGTTAGTAAATACTTCGGTCAGTTCAGCAAAATCTGGTATGAACTGCCTATAATAATTTATAAGTCCCAACAAACTTCTGACTTGCTTTTTCGTAGTCGGAAGTGAGAGTTTTAGTATCTTGGACAAAATGTTATCGTCTGTCGTGACAAAGCCCATTAGATATTTTGTACCCCAAGAAGGATATTTCCTGATAGGCTATGTCTACTTTTGCAGGCTTTACCGTCAGACCGTGCTGTCTAATGCGTTCAAATGTCTGTTCTAATGTCTTTATTTGGTCTGTCATTGTCTTTGTGTGAACACAAATGTCGTCTATGTAACAGATAATATTCGGTATGTCTACTAGTAGAAGTCGTGTCATACGTACGAATGTTGCTGGGGCATTGACAATCCCAAATAGAAGTTTGCACCATTCGTACAGTCCCCAAGGTGTGACAAAAGCTGTCAGATGTCTGCTCTGTTCGTCTACTGCTATTTGCCAGTAACCTTTCGTCATGTCTACCTTCGTAAAGAACCTAGCGTCTGTCAGTTCTGTCAATAGGTCTTCCGAGTTTGCCATTGGCTCTAAATCTAAAAGAGTTATCTTATTTAATTTCCTATAGTCGACACAGAGTCTTATTGTGTTGTCCTTTTTGCGTACTATGACCATTGGAGATGAGAAATTTGATTGGGATCGTCTAATGATGTTGTTTTTCTCTAAGCTAATGATCTCTTGATGTAAGTGTTCTTTGTAATGCAATGGGATGGTGTATGGTCTGCATTTTATGGGTGTATTTGACGTGAGTGTGATGTGATGTTGTACTAATTCTGTTTGTCCGGGGTTGTTGGAGAAAATGGTGCTGTACTGTTGTATGAGCTGTTTGCAACTGTCTGTTTCTGCTTGAGTTAACTTTGGGTTGATCTTAATTTCCTTCAAGCAGTCTGTCGTGTCTAATGCAGGTGTTGGAATTTCGTCACTAGCCTCGTCATCTTCATGGTCTATTATCACTGTACATGCTGTTGTATCGTCTTGTTCGTTGTCTCTGTTGTAATATGGTCTTAGCATATTGATGTGGAATATTTTGTGTTTGTCTTTTATTTGGATCTCGTAGTCTACAGGTGAAATCTGTCTCGTCACTTTAAATGGTCCTTGCCAAGAATCAGTCAATAATTGTCTGTCACTAGGTAGGAGAAGAAGAACGTCCTGTCCAGGTGTCAACGTTATTGTCCTGTTACCTTTGTCAGCATATTGTCTATATGTAGCACCAGATAATTTTAGTGCATCCTTTGCAATTATACAAGATTTGATGATTCTTTCACGCAATGATGTAACGTATACGTATGATGATATGGGTTTGAGTAAAGGAGTGGATTCAGTTAACATTTGGTGATAGATGCTTAATGGGCCACGTGGTTTGGCACCATAGATAAGTTCAAAAGGAGAGAAACCTGTACTAGCATGTGGCACCTCGCGATAAGCAAAGAGAATAGCAGGTAGATATACGTCCCAGTTATTGGGGTGCTCTTGCGTGACTTTAGCAAGCATATGCTTTAAATCACCGTTAAATTTTTCTGTAATTCCTTTAGAGTGAGGATGGTACGGGGAATTGAAACATTGCTTCACTCCTAGCATTTTGGTGAAAGCTTGCGTAGATGCGGCGATGAACTGACTTCCCCTATCTGATTGGATAGTGTCTGGAAATCCTATCCGTGAAAATATATGGAAGAAAACTTCCATTATGTCATTGGCAGTTATGTTCTTTAGCGGAATCGCTTCAGGCCAGCGGCTACATTGATCAATAATAGTTAATATATATCTATTCCCTCTTGTTGTAATCTGATTAAGAGGGCCCACTATGTCGACAGATATTTTCTCAAAAGGTCGACTGGCTAAGTCAGTAACTTGTAACTTTGCCTGTGGGTTTTTTCCTTTCTTTACAAGTTTTTGGCAGATGTCACAACTCCTGCAATATTGCTTAATATCATTGCAGAATTTGGGCCAATAAAACTGTAATAATAATCTCGATCTGGTCTTAGCGTATGCCATATGCCCTGCAAGAGGTATATCATGGGCAAGATGTAAGGCTTGCTTACGATACTCAATTGGCAAAACAGTTTGCTCTGTTGTGGTGTTACCTCTGGTATAATACCTGGTGAGGATACAATTTTTCAAAGCAAAATGCCATCTTGCATTTTTGGTTAACTTTGGCTTTTTGCCGATCAGATTAAAATATTTTGACAATGAAGGATCAGCCTTTTGGGCTGTTACAAAAGTCTCCTTCATAGTTTTAGGAGGTAGTAATACTGGGCTAAGCATTTCTATAGCCTCAGTTTGATTTATTTCATCTTGCATTCTAGCAGTAGATCTGGTTACTGCGTTCACACATTCAATGATATCAGATGATGATGAAACAGTGTTATCAATGATGTCATGAGATCTTAGTGCTACGTTAGTTACCATACATTCATTAGGTGGTACAACATTATCAATGATGACATTTGATGGTGATGTTGTGATCTCATTAATGCAAAGAGATGTTATGTCATGGGGCATATCATTTACCTCTGGTAAATTTCCAATTATAATATCACACACCGGGTTTGTTAATGCTGCGCATTTTACTTTCCCAGTGAGGAAAGGTGTTTGAATATATGCCCATGCAAGTGGGTACTTTTCAATATTGCCAGAGAATGTTCTGCATGTTACGTGCCTGCCTGTATAGTCTGTAGGCATTATAAACGTTCTCTTCAGTCCAATCAGTGAACTTCCCGTGTCCCGAAGGACTGTAGCAGGCTTGCCATTCACATATCCTTGATGGATGTTTATTCTGCCTTTGGAATCTACTACCAAATTAGCTTCTTCATTGGCAATAGGGATGGAGTGGCCGCATGTTAAAATACCATCTTCATAGAAAGTATTACAAACAGTACATTTATTTGCGTTAAACATATCAAAAGCCTGTGCTGAGTTCACAGGGTGTTTCTCTGATTGCTCTTCATCTGATGATGAACTATCAAATAAGGCGGCATTGGCTTTCTTTGTCATTTGCCTACCTTTACAATCATGGCGATAATGTCCATACGCCTTACAGAGAAAACATTTACGCAAATTTCTAAAGGATTCACGCTCCTTATCTTGTCTGTTTACAATGTTCTGTAAATATGTAAGATATGCGGGGTTCTTGTCGCACATCTCACCTTGATGATGTGAAATTTTACAATAGTTACAATGGTTGTACTTCTCAGATGTAGGCTTATAAGGTTTTTGCCTACTATAGGCTATAGGGTTTGTCATAGTTAGCCGATGCTACACAATTGATTTCAGTAGCTTCACTGGCAAAGCAATGCTTGTTGGCTGTGTAATAAGCCGAACCACGTCTCTCAATCTCATCCACACTTGTGCATTCATTCTCTTGCAAAAATTTTGAAAATGCTGATGGAATGGATGAAATGACTTTATCTCTAATGATAAGGTCTTCTAACTTTTGATAGTTCTTATCAATTGTAGCTGCTGAAGTCCATTTGGAAAATATATCTCGGACTAAGCAGAGGTAGTCAGAGAACGTTTGAGTCGGTTTGGGGCTCAACTTGCTGAATTGTTCTCTGTAACCTGCCTCATCTAACATAAAATGTGCCATAATCTTTGATTTTAGATAATGGTAATCTTTCCTGAGGTCTTTGGGGATAGTCTCTATGACTTTCAGAGGCTCCCCTGATAAAATTCTCATATAAATTATATTCCATTCAGACAATGGGACCTGGTAATGGTCCATTAACGTCTCAAAATTTTGGGTAAAGGCTGCAATGCAGTCACCCGAGGTATAATTTCTTACGATACCTTGGTATTTCTTGTACAGGTTTTCTTTCTCCAGTCTCTCGGATTTCTTGGACTCTTTGTTTATGGCAGTCTCAGTATCAAGTTGTTTGATTTTTAGTTGCAATTCCAGCTCATCCCGTTTACTCTGAGCTGCTATCTCAGCTTTCTTCAGTTCAATATCTAACTCAGCTTTTTTTTGCTGCGGTTGCTGCCTCTGCTTGCTTTAAGGCTGTTTCTGCCTCTACTTGCTTGGCCGCTCTTTCAGTCTCTGCCTGCTTTAATGCTCTTTCAGCTTCTCTTTCTTCACGCTCGTGGTATTCAGAGTATTTCTTCTCACTCCATTTCGTTAACTCATCACTTGTTAACTTTAACTTCAACCCCATATCGATGAAATCATTTAATGACGACATGATGGAAAATGCAAATGAAATATCAGACACACAATTTGTTACAAGTTGTTAGTAACGTGAACAATTTACAATTGTGTTCTATTTGCAATATGTGCCTAAATTTGCATCCGAAAGTATATAGAAAGAAAAAAAATATACTCAAGTGTCCTGGATGCGGTGAAGAACGGTTGAAATTTGGGCTAGGAACTGTAGGGTCGTTACTTCAAAACACAAATGACCTCTACGGGCAAGGGTTACAGATGGCACAGAAAACCTGCTTTGTTTTTGGAGGAAATAAATTAACGCCTGTTTGATGTGGTGTGTATGCTTGTCACTAAGTTTTGGTTAGGTTTGTATGGCGTTGAGTGTAATTGTAGGTCGTAATGTTGTCCGTCAACAATTTTTTCCAAAACTACAAGTCACTTTCTTTCCGAAACTTTCTGCTTTCCACAATTCACTTTACAAAGACAATCTAATTATATCTTAACACTTTACAACATTGATGACACATCACTTACATCAAGATGACATTCAGTAAGGACATAGACATTAAGTTTACAAGATGGCGACAAGGTCACAATGGCGACAACTTCACAATGTCGACAAGGTCAAAACGGTGACAAGTTCCACAATCACAAATGTTTTACACGTTTACAAGATCAAACAATAGGTATGCACTGTATGTTCACATTTAGTCTCCATGTTCAAACAATGTAATAATATATATCAAAATGAGCCTTCACAATCACATTTAAATGTACTCTAGAGATGAACAAAAATTTCTAAGTTCACAAATCTAGGTTTTAAATGTTAATTACTTAAACCACGTTCATTTTAAAGCCGGACGAATGCCACCACGTCCACACATGTCAGGGTCTTAAACCTGGCTCGTTAACCTAACACACGTGAGACAGTACAAATACAACCTGATTTGACTTGAGACTCAACGAAACGAAGTTTCGATGGATTTATTTACAGATCACGATCTAGAGATGATCATCGCAATACATAAGTTATAACAATACACTTACAAGCAACCCACAGCTTACAATCAGTCTCACAAGATGTACAAGCACTCGACTTTCGGGCCACAGAACTACACAAGCCTTTCTCCCATCATACGTCCAGTCGAGTCCGAGTCCCAGAGCTGTCTGGCTATTTCTCGCAACGCGCCTGCCCACCTGAAGTGGCTTCACGAGGCCTGCGTGCGTCCTGCTTTGTCCTTGTCTGACCGCTGGCTGTCTGTCAGCCGGCAACCTCGCAGGCAGGTAACTAATACTCGCCTGGCGGGCGTAACGATGTTACAACATCCCCGCTATGGACTATTCGCCTGGCGGGCGTAACGATGTCCCTGCATCTCTGCTGGCAATACTTTAGACTCTGACACGAGGATTACGGGGAAAATGGGATCGGTCAATACAGCGGCCTTTATTGTGCCGGTGACATACCTTGACCGAATCTCCACATTAGCAATGGGCAACTTCATGGCCACAGCACTCTTCTGTGCAGGCTGTATCTCCATGGTCTCACCTGTGAATTGTTCTGGATGTATCAGTTCCGCAGAAATCACGGCCTCCCCGTCCAGATCTGTGTCGTACAAACACTCTACTTGACGACCGTTAACATCTACCAATTTCACTACAGGTGGTTTTTCCAGGTCTGGAGTCTCTTCCTCGTCCTCGACCTGTTCAGTGGGCTCCACCTTAGGTTTCCCGGGGCACACGACGAATTGAGAATCACCTGACTTTCCCCTGCAGTCAAAAGCATTGTGCGTGTTTGACTTGCATTGGTTGCACCATTTCCCTGTCCTAGATATTCTAGTGCCGGACTTGAGGGACCTCTCCTGGTGGCTAGCTTTTTTGTTGACCTTGGCATTTTCAGCAACAACCTCCTTGGAAGTCACTTGACATGCTGCGAAGTGAGGGCACTTGGCCTTCGATTTGCAGTCCCTCGTATTGTAAGAGGGTGACTTACAATTTGATCACCACTTCTCCGACCACTGTCGTTTTGGTGTAGAGCTTGAAGTGTTCTTGCTTCCCTCCTTCGTCTTCTCTGAACTATCCTCTGATTTGTGCACATAAGGTTCCACCTTTTTGGTTCCTGAGTTTCTGGCTTTCCTCTTGTCATGTTTCTCATGACTTTTTGTGTTGGTGGAAAGGTTTTCTCCTGCCTCCCCATGTACCTCGACGAACCGTTCTGCTAATTTTGTCACGAGGTCAATACGTTCCGCACCTTGTTCTCCCTGGAACGTCCTGAGAGGTTTCGACATTTGCTTCTTCGGCTGGTCGATCACCATGAGCTCATCCAGACTTTCATAGTCATGTGCGAACCCAGCCAAATCCATCCACTCATGGATATAGGATTTTAGACGCAAACTGTAGGCGGCAAACAACTCCCCCGGTTCTCGTTTTGCTGATCGAAATTTTTTCCGGTAGGTATGTGACATAACCTCGAATCGTTTCAGCAGAGCCGTCTTCAAATCGTCATAATTGTTCTCATGTCCTGGTGGCAGGCGAGAATAAACCTCGTAGCCAGTCCCGCGTAATCCCTGGGATAGCTTGAGATTCCATTTGTTACGCTCCAGACCCATTGCAACGGACATGGCCTCGAATCGTTGAAGGTACTGGTCAATCTTCTCTTTTTTTCCTCCTCGTAGATCGCTAGAGGGAACTTCATAGCATGGTAGCTATGTCCACCTACTGGTGTTGAGCCAGGGAGAGAGGAATCCCCCACTGCTCCCTCAGTTTCCCCACTAGATTGTCTCTTAAGCTCGAGTTCCCGCATTCGGTACTCGTGCTCCCTTTTCTGAGCTTACTGCTTAGCTTCCCGTTTCATAGCAGCTTCCTCAGCTTCAAGTTTTTTAGCCGCCTGTTCAGCTTCAAGTTCCAGCCTTCTAATGGCTTGTTCAGCTTCAAGTTTCCTAGCTGCCTGCTCAGCTTCAAGTTTCTTATCTGCCTGTTCTGCTTCCAATTGCCTAACAGCTTGATCTAACTCCATCCTTCTTAATTCCAACTCGGTCTTTCGATCTTCTCTTTCTGCTTGACGAAACTCTCTCTCTCCACCTCCCATACGTAATCTGTTAGTGCAGAACCCGACAAACCCATTTCTTCCCCCTTTGCCCTTAGTTCTGCCGTAGTTAGTTTAGTAGTGGCCATTTTTTAGAGAGGTCAGTCAGATAGTTGAATATTAATTATCTCTAAACAAATATATAGATAATGATTAATTACAGGTATCTATATATTTAACCACACAGCACAACACAACACAATCACTCAGTGACAAGAGTAGCATTAGGACCACAGAACTAAGTAGACGTGTGAAGTGTGAACAGGTAAGATATGTGTCTTAACCCCTATCCACATTCACTAGAGCTGGATTCTCACTAATATGATATCTCTGTCCTGTAACTAAGGATCCCGTGTCAAGAATTCCCGTATCAAAAGATCCCCCCCCCCTTTTGTCGAGAGATCCCGCTGTCCAAGAATCACGTGTACGAGAGATCCCGCTGTCCAAAGATCCCGTTTACGAGCCCCCAATAATGTCGTGTCTTACTTTAAAGTGTCGTCCCTGGAGTGAGGGGAGTCAACACCCACATTATATTTAACCCCTTATCAATATCCTGGAGAATCCACTAGCTTCCATCCAACACACTCCTTCGGTTAATGGACACCTTTTCCTCTCTCTCTCTCTCTCTCTCTCTCTCTCTCTCTCTCTCTCTCTCTCTCTCTCTCTCTCTCTATCACTGCCGTATCATGCCCCCTCTCATTCTTCCCCAACGCAACATATTCAACAACTCTTGCTTCTAAAAATTAATAAAGGTTAATTTATTAAAAGAAAAGTGTGATGTTAATCGAAAAGTGTAAGATTAATCGAAAACTTTCCCCCCATTACTTATACAAATGAACCGGATATGGAAAAAATTGTCGGACATTTTAAATATAGTGCTGCAAACATAACCGAGTTGCAAAATTGTACTGAGTCGCCATTGTGTAAGCTGCAGCAAGATGTACCAGCAAGATGGGACATAATTTGTATTATGCTACATAATATTCTACAGGTCAGAGAAGCATTAACTGTCTACATGCCTGTTGAAAAGATGCAATACAAATGTCCAAAACTGTCAGATTCAGATTGGGAGTAGATTTCAAAATATGTCAACGCGTTGGACTTATTCTGTCAGACCACGGTCCTGCTTGGCCTTCAAGATTACGTTTCATGTAGCTGTGTATTGCCACTGCTATCATCGTTGACAAAGCATGTGACTGTACACGATGATGATCCGGGCTACATAGCTAAAATCAAGGTAGCATGTATTAATGACTTCAGTGAACGCGTAGCTAATATGACAAGTATTTAAATACTACAGATTGCAACAGCACTTGATCCACGCTACAAATACCTGAAGTGTTTGTAAACAGATGCAAAAGAACGAACTTGGTCGCGTATTGAACAACACATAGCAGTTGATGTTCATGATGAGCAGATGTAGACTGCTGCAACGAATGATACTAACATTAACAATGAAAATATATGTGAACCGAATGAAGAGAGTATTAAGCTAATGGAGTCTGAATTGGAGAAGAAAGTTGCTGAATCTGTTGACCCTTTACAATGGTGGGAACTTTATAAACATCGATATTCAAAATTAGCATTCCTTGCCAAGACCATTCAGTGCATACCGGCTACCTCAGTTCCATGTGAACGATTGTTAAGATCATGTGGTTATATTATTAATAAGACTCGCTCGTCACTTGAAGCAGATACTGTCAACATGCTCGTCTGTTTGCATAGTTGGTTATTAGATGACATATAAACATGACAATCCAGTGTTATTTAGATTTTTGACAAATACGACTAAAATATGAGTTATATGACTATAATTGTTTTTGAATAACGAAGCCACAAACAATAGATTTCTTGTCTGGCATATTTCGCTGCATCTCGTCAGGTACATACTGCAGAAATCACACAACTTACGCGAATTAACTAGATAAATCCTTCAAGTTGAAATATACACATATTCGCACAGTGATGTCAATTATCTACCACGGTAGTTTTAAGCTGACTAACATATCTTTCTGTTTGCACAATTCTGGCTTGCGTTGATTGATCATAATTGTTTCTGCAAACTTTAACAAGCGAGTATTTTGTGTGTTAAACAACTCGCGAAAGGCAGTGTCTCTGTTCACCACATGGCCACTTTCGATAATGTGCCAACCAATTGAAGACGCCGGGATCTTCCGGTGTGTCGGCCCCACGAGGCTAGCACCTCCTGTGCATTGTATCTTGTTGACCCATTGAGGTATGTGTTCTGACACTCTTTTGTTAAGCTGTCTTTCTGTTCTACCAATGTAGAAGGCCTGATATCTACACGTGAATTAATAAATACAATTGTTTGTGGCGTACACAGGAACAGGCTCTTTAACTGCTGGTGTAGGAATCGGTACGGTTTTATATCTAATGACTGGAGTTGCAGCACAGAATGTTCGGCCTACTGCTATAGTAAGCCGGTCTTGTAGACGTTGCATTACGTCATCCCCTCTAAAGATTAGCTGGGTGAATACCTTGATTTTCGGGACTGTAGTTACGTCTGGTTTTGGTTTGGGCTGTTGGCAGTGGCGCTTTATAAATCCTGTGGAGTACCCATTCAGGTTTAAGTCATTCTTCAGAGTTTCAAATTCTCCTGTCAGTGTGTCCTGGGTGCATATCTTTCTAGCACGGTCAAACAGGGTCCGTACTAAGCCCCGTTTGTACTGGACAGGTGTGAAGCTCTGAAAATTTAGGTATTGGCCAGTCCATGTTCCTTTGCGATACACCGATCTTTGAATTGTGCCGTCTGCCTCTACGTCTCATTAGAATATCTAGGAACGGCAACGCTTCATTGCGTTCGTGTTCCATAGATAGAGAGATGTTTTTATGCGTCTTGTTAATTGTGGCCTGAAACGATATTGCTTGTAGCTCGTATGTGGTGATAATTAGTATATCGTCCACATAACGACGGTAAAAGGCCAAGTTGTTAATGCCTGAGGATCTCTTTTCTTCAAAATGTGCCATGAATATGTCCGCAAGAATAGGACCAAGAGGACTACCCATGGCCACTCCGTCAAGTTGGCGGTATGACTTAGAAAATTGAATTGTATGTTGGCGGTACATAGTAGTAGTAGCCTCTCCAGAATAGGTGTTGGTATACCTAATTTTAGTTGTTTTTATTTAATTCGTTCCCTTATTATTTCTACTGTCTCCTCTAATGGAACGTTAGTGAATAGGGAGGCTATGTCCATGGATGCCATGTGTTTGTTATTTATGTTCATAGTATCCAATAATTCCACCAGTTGGAATGTATCTCTGAGTATTTTCGGATCGAAGGACTGTCGTACTGGCTTTAAAATTTCGGCTAGCCATCTCGCCATTCGGTGTTTTGAAGAGTTAACCATGGACAGGATAGGTCTTAGCGGGACGCCGGGTTTGTGAAGTTTGGGTAGACCGTACATCTGAGGAGTGTGCGACCCACGTGGTGTGAGCGTTTTTGCAGTGGCCTCACTGATGAGTCCCGCATTCACAAGTGACTGGATCTCTTTCCTCATTATTGCATCCAGGTCCTCCTACTTGTTTACTTTTTGATCTATCCTGAATTTAGATTCATCTGAGAATATTTCATCCATTTTTCTTTGGTAGTCTGACATGTCCATCAGTACTGCACCGCTCCCCTTATCAGGTTTCAGTATGACGAGGGATTTGTTAGCTTTTAACCCTTTTAACGCAGTAAAGTGTTCGTTGGTCAGAGCACATGTCTGTTTGGAGTGTGTTGTGCGATACTGGTGTTATAAATCTACCAGTTTGACCTTCAGCCACCCCACCGACTCAGCAGAAGTAGGTGATAACTTGGATACTTGATCAAACAACATTTCAAACTGTGCTTGCGACTCAACACGGTTGATGTGTTTAGGCTTTATGAGGAATTTTAATCCGTATGCAAGGGTCTACGTTTCAATGTTGTTGAGTGCGTACGACGATAAGTTCCTCACATATTTCTATGGGTTGTCTAGTACTGACGTTGTCACCTTTTCAGTGCTCAGTGATTTGTTGAGGCGAGCATTCTCTGCGATTTTCACCTTGTACGCTGTTTCTGTGGAGAATTTATTGAACTTCAAGTTGCCATACAAGCTCAATTCTTTGGTGACGTAGTAGGCAGAACTATGTGTGCGCTTCAAGTTGGCCAGCTTGGACTGGGTTTCTTCTATCTGGTTTTTTGTCAGTCGTCTCAGGTTTTTTCTTGTTGGACATATTCTGTTGGCCCTCAGAGATCTGAAATACCGGTGAGGAAATATCTCCGTCCTTAGGCATTCCTCGAGAAATCTCCATCGACAATCCTGTAACGATATTTTACACTTCAGCTTGAGTAATCCATCTAATCGCTTCACAGTTGGTAATGGGAGGCGACGTTTAAGAAATTCAAAACAATGTTTTCCCGTAGTGAATTTGAATAACGAAAACACAAACAATAGATTGCACGATTATTCGCTTGTAATACTCGCTTGTTAAAGTTTGCAGAAGCAATTATGATCAATCAACGCAAGCCAGAATTGTGAAAACATAAAGACATGTTAGTCAGCTTAAAATTACCGTGGTAGATAAGTAACATTACTGTGCGAAATTGTGTATATTTCAACTTGAAGGATTTATCTAGTTAATTCACGTACGTTGTGTGATTTCTGCAGTATGTACCTGACGAGATGCAGCGAAATATGCCAGGCTATAAATCGTGCAATCTATTGTTTGTGTCTTCGTTATTCAAATTCACTACGGGAAAACATTATAACTGTTTTGCTTTAATCGAAATTAACGATTAATGAATTGTTAATTTTTCAAACGTTAATTATTAAATTTAAATTAATCGGTCACAGCCCTAGTATATATATATATATATATATATATATATATATATATATATATATATATATATATATATATATATATATTTATTTAACCGTGTGTGTGTGTGTGCGAGTGTGTATGTGATATGTCGGCGAGTGTGTATGTGATATGTGGGCGAGTGTGTATGTGATGTGTGGTGTGTTTGTGTGTGTGTGTGTGTGTGTGTGTGTGTGTTTGTGTATGTGTGTCTATGTGTGTGTGTGTGTGTGTGTGTCGGACATGTATGTGGTGTAAGTGTATTGAGGTGTGTTGTAGTTCGATGTGTCAGATCTTTAAAAATCTCCCGTTAACCCAACTGACATTATAGAACACGAGGTATTGCCGGGTAAAAGAAGTTAAGGGTAGACCTCTCAATGACGTAACTCTATAAAACAGTGAACCTATTTATGTGAGGCAGTATTATGGTTATATGGTGCTAGTAACAATAGTGTAGATAACTCGGCATCCATTGGGTTATGTGGACATTGAATGTCGCCGTCATGTTCTAGTGAATTGCCTGGTACTCACGTTATGCTGGCGTGACCTCGGAGCCCAGGTCAATGTATTCCAGCCTGGGATGGCTTTCGAACACATGACCACCAGGCCGACAGCAATCGTGCTAACTACTTCGCTGCCGCAGCTCCCGACCGTAATCAATAGTATTAAAACTTTAATAAGTTAGTAACTGTTGGTAGCAATACATTGGTGCAGGGACGCAGAGGTGTTTACAAGGCACCAGGGCTGGTTCTATACTGGTCAAGATCTATTGACGCGTCCTCGCCGAGCGTCCTGGGCAACAGGTCCCTTCGGGGTCCTGGCTAAAGTCAGTAGTATCGTTGATTCCTCCGAAGTCGGAGAGTGTCTGCCTGCACTGCGAGGAACAACCAGTCTGCATACCAATAAGCCAGACATGGGACAACGGATACTCACGCAAACCTCAGGTCCTGTATGACATCACACTGATGTTGGACAACAGGATGTCTTCATCCGACATACAGGACTTCACAGTCAGCGAACACAAGCAAGCAAGCAACATTGGTGCAATAAATCACTAATAAGTAATGACACCCATCTGTAGATAACACACTGGCAACCAAGCAATCAACAGACAACAAGGTTGCTGGTTCCAGTGTCCCAGGACTTGTGTTTCTTAAATAACGTGGAAGTGGATAGTGGGATGATAAAATTATTCACCTATTTATTCTATTATTTTCTTTCTGCCGGTTCTTCTCTTTTCTACCATGGTTGTAAACAAGTTGGTGGTAATGCAGGTGATTATGATGATGGTGTTTTGATGTCAATGATCTAGTTTTCGCATGAAGCGTTATCTATTTGTTAGAATTCAGGATGAGCGAATGCAACGGTATTTTCTCGTGATTTCTAATTGAAGGAGCAATATGGTTGACTCAAAATAAGCTCTCATTTTTCTTCAGGTTCACAAAGTCAATATTAAATGAACATAACAAAAGGAAACAGCTCCTTTAAACCAATTCGAGTTGTTATAGCTGTCTTGAGATTTCTTTGCCAGTATGTAAGTGTGTGACCTTCAACACAAGGTTACTTAACGGCTGAAATAATGCAAGTCAAACCTCACAGCAATTCGACAAACATCACGTTGCTTCAAGTATTTCTGACGAAAACCATCTTGATAAAACTCCTCAGTCATAGTAAATCAAATTATGTAGATGGCTCCATTCAAAAATTTTGATGTGTGTAAGTTTAATTTAGGTAGTCTGAAAAACGTTTAAATTTTGACCTTGATTCACTTATAGTTGGTCCGATTTTGAATTTTTTCTTTTATTTAATGAATGTCTAAAATATCGTTCGTACCTGAACAAATTGGTTAGTCCAGTTCAGTATGCGGCATGTTGACTACTTTCATACTTCACGTTGTTCACGCGACCTTCAAGTCAAAAAATCCTGTATGCGGCACCATTTAACCCATCTGTAACAATGCGCATACAGAGGATCAACAAGTTCTGTGTTGTTTCAAAATAGGCTTTAATTACACATGATGATACAAAATCCAAGTTCAAATCAATTGTGATGTTGTCTTCTCTTTCCTCGTTCTTGGTGGTTACCCCTCAACAACAAGCTACGTCACGACTTGAGCATCTTTCTTACTGTTCTATATCGATGCTCAAGCGTGCTGTAGTCTTGCACCCCTAAAGCTAATACTGATATGATATTCATTCTGCTACATTTCACTGCCATAGAGAAGAGTACTAAGGACACAGGCTTGATAGACAAGGACTTTTGTTTTGGCAGTAAGCTTCCTGTTCTCCCAGACTCTTTTTCTTAACATGTTCATTGTTGTTGCTGCCTTACCAATCCGGATGTTGATTTCCTGATCTAGGGATAATTATATATATATATATGTGTGTGTGTGTGTGTGTATGTGTGTGCGTGTGTGTATGTGTGTGTGTGTGTGTGTGTGTCATTATCTACTATGTCTGGTTCTATGTTGCTGTTGATAAGTTTATATTGTGGAGGTCCGATTAGGCGAATGTTTATTAATTCTACGTCTCATACTTCCAGGGCGCTTAGCGGGTTAAAATGCTACACCGTTCAGTTAGACTAAACTTTTGACTTCTCGTCCTTGACTTGTTGACGTACATTGCAAGTACTCCAGTGTTCATAGTGGGTTCGCCTGATTTCGAGGGACACTGCTAATAGGGAGAGCTAATCCACACCCTCACTTCAGTCTAGTATACTGCAGACCTACATCATATCAAAAACCGTATGCATCAAAACATCGTGTTACCTCTACGGTATGCAAACTCTACATACAAGGTTGCCATGGAAGGGTGCTCATGTAGTGGACAGTGACGAACAAACATGTAAGGGGAAAGACAAGAATGTGTTTTGTCACCAAATGCTCGAATTAGAAAGACAATTAAGGTAAAACATGTTACGTGTTTGGCGACTGAGAGTCATTGCAGCTGAACACCTCAATTGGTGGGTTGTCTTTGCTAAGATCAGACAAATCTGCAGCTTCAAAACAAACATTAGAGACTGCCGTAATCAACTGTGTATAATGGACGTCCATCCATATCATTTGTTTCTTCATACTCTTAAACATCTCTGCGACCTTATTTTATATCATTAGTCGTTACATGCATATGTGCCCGCTAAAAATATAATATTAGTTTGCCATTGCCAGTGATATTGAAACGATAATGGTGCACATGATATATTATCCCGTATGTAGACTGCACTACATGTGAAGTATTATCTATCACTTGAGTTACCATACTGGAAATACAAGATATCACAGTTACTTAAATGCGTGTTTGTAGCATTTGATCATACTTGCAATATCTTTCATTATAAATTATGCTATAAGGTACTTCCAGTTAACTAGTAGCATTACACACGCTGTATTTATATACTACTAGCTGACCCGGCCCGGCTTCGCCCAGGCTCTGGCGGGGATCTATCTATCTATGTATCTATCTATGTATCTAGGTATGTATGTATGTATGTATGTATGTATGTATGTATGTATGTATGTATGTATGTATGTATGTATGTATGTATGTATGTATGTATGTATGTATGTATGTATGTATGTATGTATGTATGTATGTATGTATGTATGTATGTATGTATGTATGCACTATTTGGAGCTTTACTCAAGTGAGACCAAACTAGCGGATAATGCCCTCAACGCCATAGAGGCTCTACCAACTCTTGACCACCTGGACACACTTCCCACCATAACAGAAGTTAAGTGTGCTATAAATGAACTTGCATCTGGCAAGGCTCCAGGTAAGGATGGGATTCCAATAGAGGTTATCAGGAGTGGACAAGACACACTCACTATACAGATCCACCAGCTAATAGAGCTATGCTGGCGTGAAGGACAAGTCCCACAGGATTTCAAAGATTCAAGCATCATAACACTGTACAAGAACAAGGGCGATCGGAGCGACTGCAACAACTATAGGGGTATCTCACTTCTGTGTATTGTTGGAAAAGTATTTGCCAGAATTGTTCTGCGCAGACTTCAAGTCCTAGGAGATCAAGTCTACCCCGAATCACAGTGTGGCTTTCGACAGAACCGGTCTACCACTGATATGATATTCTCATTGCGACAAATGCAAGAAAAATGCCGTGAACAGAATCAACCACTGTTGCCTTCATCGACCTCACAAAGGCATTTGATTTGGTCAGTCGTGAGGGTCTGTTCAAGGCACTAAAGAAGATTGGCTGCCCACCAACTCTTCTGTCCATTGTGGAATCGTTCCACACAGGCATGAAGGGTATAATCAAGTTTGATGGTGCAACTTCTGAAGAATTTGAAATCAAGAGTGGAGTTAAGCAAGGTTGTGTACTAGCTCCTACCCTCTTTGGAATATACTTTTCACTTCTACTGAAATATGCATTTCGTGATCAGGATGGTGGTATATACATTCACTCACGCTCAGATGGCGGTCTCTACAATGCTCAGAGATTGAAGGCTAAGACCAAAATTAGGAGGGTACTGATCAGAGAGTTGCTTTTTGCAGATGATGCTGCAGTTATGACCCACTCTGAGGAAGAATTGCAATGTCTACTATCTGCATTCTCCAATGCTTGTTCTGAATTTGGTTTAACAATTAGCAAAAAGAAGACACAGATTATGTCACAAGGTGCACATGGGGTACCATCAATCTTTATTGACGACGCCGAACTAGAGATAGTAGACCATTTTACATATCTAGGATCGGTGGTAAATAGCAAATTATCCCTAGATCAGGAAATCAACATCCGGATTGGTAAGGCAGCAACAACAATGAACAGGTTAAGAAAAAGAGTCTGGGAGAACAGGAAGCTTACTGCCAAAACAAAAGTCCTTGTCTATCAAGCCTGTGTCCTTAGTACTCTTCTCTATGGCAGTGAAACCTGGACAACTTACTCACACCAAGAGAACAATTTAAACAGCTTTCATATGCGGTGTCTGCGAAGAATTCTTGGTATTAAGTGGCAAGACAAAATCACAAATACTGAAGTATTGGAAAGATCAGGTTGTGTGACAGTTTATTCCATGCTCAGTCTTCGTAGACTTAGATGGATAGGACATCTTAGGCGGATGGATGATGGTAGAATACCAAAGGATATCTTTTTTGGTGAATTACAGATGGGTAAGAGATCTCAGGGTCGGCCTCTACTACGATACAAAGATGTGTGTAAGCGGGACATGATTGATACAGGCATTGATAATGCACATTGGGAGCAAGTCGCCGCCGAACGTGTTGCATGGAGGGCAAATATCAGAAATGGAATAAAGTCAAAGGAGAAAATTATTGCAGAAAAGTCACACACCAAGCGTTTGAGACGTAAGATGGTGCATGATGGTGGAAATGACCACGTGTTCACATGCACCCACTGTGAACGGACATTTACAGCGCAAATTGGCCTTATCAGTCACACTCGCTACCGCCATAGTTAAAAGTTATTATGCCTTTTTAAAGCACAAACTATCGTCTGTCAAGACGGCAAGGTGCCAATGTATGTATGTATGTATGTATGTATGTATGTATGTATGTATGTATGTATGTATGTATGTATGTATGTATGTGTGTGTGTGTATGTATGTATGTATGTATGTATGTATGTATGTATGTATGTATGTATGTATGTATGTATGTATGTATGTATGTATGTATGTATGTATGTATGTATGTATGTATGTATGTATGTATGTATGTATGTATGTATGTATGTATGTATGTATGTATGTATGTATGTATGTATGTATGTATGTATGTATGTATGTATGTATGTATGTATGTATGTATGTATGTATGTATGTATGTATGTATGTATGTATGTATGTATGTATGTATGTATGTATGTATGTATGTATGTATGTATGTATGTATGTATGTATGTATGTATGTATGTATGTATGTATGTATGTATGTATGTATGTATGTATGTATGTATGTATGTATGTATGTATGTATGTATGTATGTATGTATGTATGTATGTATGTATGTATGTATGTATGTATGTGTGTGTGTGTGTGTGTGTGTGTGTGTGTTTGTGTGTATGTATGTATGTATGTATGTATGTATGTATGTATGTATGTATGTATGTATGTATGTATGTATGTATGTATGTATGTATGTATGCATGCATGCATGCATGCATGCATGCATGCATGCATGTATGTATGTATGTATGTATGTATGTATGTATGTATGTATGTATGTATGTATGTATGTATGTATGTATGTATGTATGTATGTATGTATGTATGTATGTATGTATGTATGTATGTATGTATGTATGTATGTATGTATGTATGTATGTATGTATGTATGTATGTATGTATGTATGTATGTATGTATGTATGTATGTATGTATGTGTGTATGTGTGTGTGTATGGATGTATGTATGTATGTATGTATGTATGTATGTATGTATGTATGTATGTATGTATGTATGTATGTATGTATGTATGTATGTATGTATGTATGTATGTATGTATGTATGTATGTATGTATGTATGTATGTATGTATGTATGTATCTATCTATCTATCTATCTATCTGTCTGTCTGTCAGTCCGTCTGCTTGTCTGTCTGTCTGACCCGGCCCGGCTTCGCCCACCTCCTGGTGGGGATCTATCTATCTATCTATCTATCTGTCTGTCTGTCTGACCCGGCCCGGCTTCGCTCAGACCCTGGCGGGGATCTATCTATCTGTCTGTCTGCTTGTCTGTCTGTCTGACCCGGCCCGGCTTCGCCCACTCCTGTCGGTCTAAGATAAATCCATTATTTGTAATGAACACTGGTTTTAAAAACATAAAAAGATGTGTTAGAAAATTTTCACTATTTAAATAGATGCATTACTTTTATGATAATTATGAAAATGCCTTAAAGATTTTATCATTATTTATTATAACTCATATGCCTGTAAATAACTATAGATAAAGAGTTTATAAATCTTTGGCGAAAAAAACCCCTGCATTTTAACAGTATTTTAACAGGCGTGCTGCGTGTAAGGTATGCATAAAGTATGAACAACACACACAAAATTAACTTAAGAATGTCCTTCCAGACACCATGTGCTCTCTTTCACTAAAATATAAAATTAGAATTTTTAACTAACTATTGCATTTCATCTGAATCTGATAAAGGGCACACACACACAAACAAATATTGTCTACATATATAGTAGAGGATATTGAAATATGGTACATGGCCAAAAGAAAAAGGCCAACCTGAAACTACTAAACGTAAATGCTGGGTACTTCAAAGGATAGGCTTCTTCTTTTTTTAGCCAAAAAAAAAAAAAACAACCTGCATTTTAACAGGCGTGCTGCGTGTAAGGTATGCATAAGGTATGCACATCCACAACATTGAATGAAAAATATGATGTTGACACACACGCGGCCAACTTTTTTTTAAAAACAAAAACAAAATCGAGAATATACCCATTTAATTGTGTACTGACCTTCTCTCTGCCAAGCGAACGAAAAAAACAAATGCTTCGATTACTTCAAAAGTTCCACTCCGAAAAAAAGTAAAATTCTGACGTATCTAAAATAAATCCATTATTTTTAATGAACACTGGTTTTAAAAACATAAAACGATGTCTTAGAAAATTTTCACTATTTAAATAGATGCATTACTTTCATAATAATTATTATGAAAATGCCTTAAAGATTATATCACTATATATTATAACTCATATGCCTGTAAATAACTATAGAAAAGAGTTTATAAATCTGTGAAAACAATGCAACAATCTATACATAAAATAATAGTGATGTTATTAAAAGTTATGACCCTTGAAATAACTTTTCTTATGTTAAGTCCCCTTGAATATAGCTGCCCAAATATTAGCTGCCCGGCCCGGCTTCGCCCAGGCTCTGGCGGGGATATATCTATGTAACTATGTATCTATGTATCTATCTATGTATCTATCTATCTATCTATCTATCTATCTATCTATCTATCTATCTATCTATCTATCTATCTGTGTGGAGCATCTCATTTAATTCATCGTCAATCAACTCATTTAAACTCAGGGGACGTAACTTAAGATATAACAATTATACTAAAAGTTATATCCCTTTTTGTCAAATATTTTTATATTTTCTTATGTTCAGTCATGTAATTACAAAATTAAATTTTAGGAAGGTAATAGCTGATAGATAAAACTATCACAGTTGGTTGCACAGGAATGAAAGGAAAACGTGTAGAAAATTTCATCTCAATCGGTTGGACCGTTCGCGAACGCATGAAGGACAGACATACATACATACATACATACATACATACTTACATACATACACACAAAGATATTTATATATATAGACTAGCATACCCGGCCCGGCTTCGCCCAGTCCCTGGTGGGGAGCATCTAATTTAATTCATATAAGTAGTCATATAAGTTCTCATTCCCGTTCCCGACTATCTGTCTATCTGTCTGTCTGTCTGTCTGTCTGTCTGTCTGTCTGTCGGTCTGCCTGTCTGTCCGTCTGTCTGTCTCGTCTGTCTGACCCGGCCCGGAATCGCCCAGCCCCTGATGGGGAGAATCTCATTTAATTCATATAAGTAGTTATATAAGTTCCCGTTCCCGACTGTCTGTCTGTCTGTCTGTCTGTCTGTCTGTCTGTCTGTCTGTCTGTCCGTCTGTCTGTCTCGTCTGTCTGACCCGGCCCGGAATCGCCCAGACCCTGATGGGGAGAATCTCATTTAATTCATATAAGTAGTTATATAAGTTCCTGTTCCCGACTGTCTGTCTGTCTGTCTGTCTGTCTATCTGTCTGTCTGTCTGTCCCTTCCTCTCTGTCTGTCTGTCTGTCTGTCTGTCTGTCTGTCTTCGCCCAGTCCCTGGTGGGGAGCATCTCATTTAATTCATATAAGTAGTCATATAAGTTCTCGTTCCCGTTACCGACTATCTGTCTGTCTGTCCCTTCCTCTCTGTCTGTCTCTCTGTCTGTCTGTCTGTCTGTCTTCGCCCAGTCCCTGGTGGGGAGCATCTCATTTAATTCATATAAGTAGTCATATAAGTTCTCGTTCCCGTTACCGACTATCTGTCTGTCTGTCTGTCTGTCTGTCTGTCTGTTTGGCCCGGCCCGGCATCGCCCAGCGCCTGGTGTGGAGCATCTCATTTAATTCATATAAGTAGTCATATAAGTTCCCGTTCCCGACTGTCTATCTGTCTGTCTGTCTATCTGTCTGTCTATCTGTCTGCCTGACCCTGCCCGGCTTCGCCCAGCCCCTGATGGGGAGCATCTCATTTAATTCATATAAGTAGTCATATAAGTTCCCGTTCCCGTCTGACTGTCTGTCTGTCTGTCTGTCCCTCCCTCTCTGTCTGTCTGTCTGTCTGTCTGTCTGCCTGTCTGTCTAATCATTTATTGGTTGCAGTTAGAACAACCTAGATAAACGAAGACAAACTTACAAAAAGCATTAGAAAGAGCACTTGAAAGGTCTTTACATCTTCCCCAACAATTAACTTGGGTAAATTGAGCAGCGGCAGCAGCAGCAGCAGAAGAAGAAAAAGGAGGAGTAGGAGCTGGGAGGAGGAAGAGGGAGGTGGAGGAGGGAGGAGGAGGGAGGAGGAGGAGGGAGGAAGAGATAGGCGGAGAGAGGAGGAGGAGGGAAGAGGTGGGAGGAGTAGGAGTAAGGAGGAATAGGAGGGAGGAGGAGGGATTAACGAGGAGGAGAGAGGAGGAGGGAGGAGGAGGAGGTAGGAGGAGGGAGGAGTAGGAGGAAGGAGGGAGGAGGAGGGAGGAGGTAGAGGGAGGAGGAGGAGGAGAGAGGAGGAGGAGAGAAGAGGAGGAGGGAGGGGGAGGAGGGAGGAGGATAAGGGAGGAGGAGGAAGGAGGTGGAGGAGGGGGACAAAGGAGGAGGAGGGAGAAGGAGGAGGGAGGAAGAGGGAGGAGGAGGAGGGAGGATGAGGGGGGAAGGATGGAGGAAGGAGGAGGAGGAAGAAGAGAGGAGGAGAAGGAATGAGGAGTGATTAGGAGGAGGAGGAGGGAAGAGGAGAGCAAGGAATAGGCGGAGGAGGGCGGAGGAAGTGGGAGGAGAAGGTAGGAAGAAGGAGGAGGAGGGGAAGGGAGGAGGGGAGGAGGAGGAGGGGAGGAGGAGTAGGGAGGAGGTGGAAGAGGGAGGAAGAGGGAGGAGGAGGGAGGAGGAAGAGGGAGGAGGAAGAGGGAAGAGGAAGAGGGAATAGGAAGGAGGAGGGAGGATGAGGGAGGAGAAGAACGCAGGAGGAGGAGCGGAGAAGGAGGAGGGAGGAGGAGGAGGGAGGAGGAGAGGGAGAAGGAGGGAGATGGAGGAGGAGGAGGGAGGAGGAGGGAGGAGGAAGAGAGAGGAGGAGGAGGGAGGAGGCAAAGAGAGGAGGAGGGAGGAGGTAGAGGGAGGAGTAGGAGGAGGGAGGAGGAGGAGGGAGGAGGTAGAGGGAGGAGGAGGAAGAGGGAGGAGGAGGGGGGAGGAGGAGGGAGGATGAGGAGGGAGGAGGAGGAAGAGGGAGGAGGAGGGAGTAGGAGAGAAGATGAGGGAGGAGGAGAAGGGAGGAGGAGGGATGAGGAGGCAGGAGGAGAGGTAGGAGGAGGGAGGAGTAAGGGGAGGAGGAGGAGGAGGAGGTAGGAGGAGGAGGAGGGAGAAAAATGGAGGAGAAGGAGGAGGAGGGAGGAGGAGGGATGAGAGGAAGGACGTAGGAGGAGGAGGAGGGAGGAGGAAGGAGTAGGAGGAGA
>OY992888.1:61638931-61668931 GCA_963921405.1 Cepaea hortensis | reverse complement strand
GCCCACGCACTTCTCTGCTGCTTTACAACAGATCCATCTGTATAGATGCGCACTTCGGGGCTATCTGAGTGATCATAGATGAGCGCGTTAACCTCTGCATTGACAGCGGCAGGGTTCTGCTCTCTGCATCGTCTGTCGAGTGTGATAATGCAGGAGAAGGTACACTTAAAAGCTGGAGGCACCGGCATCCATTCCTTGCCGGGGTTGATACTGGTAAGACTGCAGACCTGTCCGACGACATCTTCCGCCCGACCCATCCATGATTTGCCCCTCTTTAGCCTGTCACCCTTTTCTCTGAATACAGCGTCATGCAGAGGGTGCTGCTCATCTGCACTTATTTTTAAGTATGCACGAGCTCTCCAGATCTTGATCCTGTGTTCCATTGTCGGGAAGTCAAGGAGGTATCTCATTGCTACACAGCAGGTGTCTCTCGTGCAGCCCAAAATGATGCGCATGGCTTCGTTTTGTATCTTTTCAAGTCTTCCAATCTGTGTAGGGCTGACAGTGAGGATGGCCAGGGCATACTCGATGCGTGAAAGCATAAGTCCTTGGAACAGAAGTAATAGCAGTCTTTGCTCGATATTGGCAGTCGCCATGACTCTCATTGCTGCCAAACCTTTTGGAGCCTTCGTTATGACATAATCGACATGATCTCTGAAGGACAGGCTACGATCAAGCCTCACGCCAAGATATGTCATTGACTGGGTTCTACTCAGAATGCTCCCATCCATTCTTACTGCCGGCAGGTCTGTTTTCACAATATGGTTGTTTAGTGAGAACCATGTAACCGTTGCCTTTGCAGGGTTGACAAGGGCATCGGCATCAGCACACCATGAGGAAATTCGATCTAGTTCGCCCTGCACATAGTTGGCAACCGCCTGTCTATCTCGACCCTGTCGATACACGAGGATGTCGTCAACGAATGATAGAGTCCTACCCCTCCCATCCAACTGTTGTTCAGTGATCGGCACCGTATACACGTTGAATAGTACTGGTGACAGTGGTGAACCCTGCGGCAATCCTGGACATATCGTTATCGGCTCAGAAGACCAACTCCCGCATCTTAGCACCACCTTCCTTTGGAGTAGAACTGCAGCTATCCATCGTACAAGGTGAGGGTGCACTTTCAGTCTGAGGAGGGTTTGCATCAAGTGCTCGAAAGATACTCTGTTATATGCGTCCTCTAAGTCTATGGCGGCCGCACATGTCTCTTCTCTGACCTGAAATCCTTCGTAAACATCTTGAGCAAAGACCGCCGCATTCAGCCATGACTCTTTGTTGCGTCTGTATCCTCCAAGTGTGGGCGGGAAGCAGCCGAGCTGTTCCAAGTCCCAAGCAAGTCTGTGTGCTACAATTTTCTCCAGTAGCTTGCCAACAGTATTCTGCATCGTAATGATTATGTAGCCGCTTATCTTGGAGTGGTCTTTGTTCGGTTTTGGCAGCGGCAGCAAGTAGCTGTGTAGCCATTCTTCTTTGACCTGATCCCTCTGGATACTGGTGTTGAATTCTCTGGCCAGTTCTTCCATGTCATCATCTGATATCACCATTAGGTCACCATATCGGATGCCGTCTGGGCCTGGGGCGGTGTTAGGTGATTTCTTGAGCATCGCACGCAATATGTCAACTGTGATTGTCCATTTTTCGTCTGTCCCGACCCCCTCGCACAACTGAGAGAGTGTTGTTGTGGTCCTCTGTCTGGCGGGCTAGTCTTTCTGGTCAGTCTGTTCTATGTAGCGTGCAAGAAGGGCCTTACCTTTATCCGCATCCGACTTTTTCCATGCGAGGTCTGTGCCTTGAAAGTCTGGAATACCCCTACGTTGTGCAGCACCGTTCATGCTCTTGTGGAGGCGCCAGAATGTCGTAAGAGATTTCCTGGAGCACACCTTCCTGCAGAACTCGTCCCATTTGTCGGCCTTGGCCTGTTTGGCGCAGGATTTGAATAAAGTCGTCGTCCTAACGACCTCAGTCTTCAGGTTCGCCAACTCAACCTGTGGCATGTTAGCCTTTCTGGCCTTTTGCCAGTCTTTGACAGCCTGCCTCTTTCCCAGCCACACCTTCTCGACCTCTCCATTCCACCATGGTGGCTGCAGCCATCTTTCTTGTCTCCTACGGGAGGAAGTTAGTTTCCTTCTTCTGATCTTGCTTATGGCGTCTTGACCAGTGGTGTCGTACGGGAAGGCATTGGTCTTGTTTCTTTGACTCATGGCCCCGTCTTTCTTGATCAGGATGACACAAGGGTAGTGGTCACTATCGTGGTATCCCAGTGTGCCCCACCGGCACCTAGGTGCGATGGTGGGCGACACCAGAGCCAAGTCAATGATGCTGTCAGAGTCGCCTGGTCGAGTGGCCATTCTAGTGACCTTCCCATCATTCAGACAGATTAGGGCAGCAGATGCCAGGGCGTCCTCCAAATCTTCTCCCTGTCTATTGGTGATGCAATTCCCCCATTGACTGCCTCTGGCATTGAAGTCCCCGCAGTAGATTATATGCCTTTCATCCATATCGAACAAACTCTGCCATTGTCGCACGTCGACCTTCCCATTTCGCGCATAGACGTTAACGATTACAAGCTGCACTGGTGTCATTATTCTTAATGCCTGCACTTGCAGGGCATCGCTGTTCCAGGCGGACATATCGATCTCAGACACTAGTATGTTGTCGCGGACCAGAATGGCCTGTCCGAGGTGCCGCCTGTTAAAGAAACCCTGAAATCCCGCAACATTGACTGTTCCGTCGGTGAGCTGTGTTTCTTGCAAGACTACAATATCGTTTCCGTAGAGTAGTTTTTCAAGAATGGGTCGGCGTTGACTAAATGATGCACAGTTCCAGTACAGTACTCGAACATTTCCGATACCCAATCTGTCACATTTTAAGCGCCTTCTGCGCGCGCCCGCCCTCTTACCACGTTGTGTCCTAGCTGGTCGTCTGGCCGTCATGTTAGGCTTAACTATCGCCACCGGGCGCCGATGATACGCCGAAAGAAGACCGGAAGCGCGTGCACGAACTCCGTTGCACGATCCGAACTCCATTTCACCACGAAAAAAACACTTAATCCATACACATTTCGGAAAAAACACGTTCCATTTTACGGGACGAAGAAATGTCCCGCCATCTTGCTTCAAGGGAACTTTCCATTCTTCACCTACCTACTTATACGTATATGTACAGACATATCTATGCATGCACAAACTAATACATATTTAGATATATCTCTATGTTTGTATTCCTTATCCAAATCCCACAGACAAATTTGAAACGTGTAAAAAAGAATGTCCTTCCACACACTCCATTATTTCTAATGAAAACCGTTTCTAATCACCTGCATGACTGTAGATAACTTCGTAAGCATAAAAAGATGAGTTACAATGTTATGCATTATGCATTATTTTTATGAAAACTTTGAAAATGCCTTAAAGATTGTATCAATGTTTATTATAACTCATATGCCGGTACATAACTACAGACAAAGAGTTTACAAATCTTTGAAAACGATGCAACAATATGACTATAAGTTATACAGCAATGTTATTAAAAGTTATGCCCCTTGAAATAACTTTTCTAGAGTTAAGTTCCCTCGCTGTATATAAATTACAATGTAAAATGAAAAATTAAATAATATTAAGTAAGCAGCCGATTTCACACTAAAATAAATATCACAGTTGGCAGCGCGGGAATAAATGGAAGACGTGTAGAAAATTTCATCTCAATCGGATGGACCGTTCGCGAACGTATAAAGGACACACACATATACATCCTTTTCTATATATAAGAAGATAACAAAAGTAGTGTTCTTGTCTCCCTTGTTACATAAAATAGAATATATATTGTATGTATGTCCCTTAATACTATGATTTAATATAATACAGATTTCTAATTGTTTACCTATGAAATATTACAATGAATGAAACGGCTGCAATGTGTATAACGCCAAGGGGAAAGCGGGTCTAATTTATCTAATCAGTTTTCGATTTTTATTTGTTACTTGTAGGATTTGGTCATTGTTTCTGCCTATTCTGTCTGGGCATTCTTTGCGTTTTCCCGTATAAACAACATGTCCACTGTCATTAGATGTTTCTTTCAATGTGTCTGCTCATTGTCCACGTTTCACATCCATACAAATGTAAAGGTTCTTTGTAGCATCTCAACACTCTCGTTGTCTTTGCAAATGGCATTAAGCATTAGTCAGTATGTTTTCCGTCTTGGAAACGGCTACCTTCGCAATGACAATTCTTGTTCTAATCTCTTCCAGGCATCTCCCATCAGATGTTAAGACTAATGCGAGATAATTGTACATATTCACTTGTTTAAGAATATTCCCATTTGGTTGTATACTGCAGTGTGACATTTCCTTCTTCTTAGTGACGGCCATAATCTGAATCTACTTACAATTTAATTCTAACCTTTGTTCACGGTGTTAGAATACTATGAATACTATGATGGGAAGACATTAAAATCAATGAGTAAGTCGTACTGAAAACAAATGAAAAACGTACATTGATTAGAGTAATTAGACGTCGACAGTCAAGTACAAGAAAGAGGAAGTCAGAGATGGAAATATCTATATGGCTTTATAACATGGCATAAACCAGACGAAAACACAAAGCTGATCCATGAATCTGGTTATCGTAAGGGATGGCGAAACATGACCGTCCACGTTTATCGGCATGGCACATGATCATGTTAATTATCCCGAGACACCATGGCACTGACCACCACCCCTGTAGCTTACTGGTGGAGGAAGGCAGATGTAGGAAACACAAGCACAAAGAACAGACTGGAAATAATGTGCAGTTATTTTCACTAGTCACATCTGGTATTCGGTCTACTACAAGCTTTCCGCATTTCGTTATAAATATTGCTACTCGTTTAGATCATTGTAATGTTTAATATGTAAATATGTAGAAATATTAATATTATTGTTTCAAGGGACATAAATAGAAATGATGTTTTAAAGTAATAAGGGAGAAAAGAAAAATAATTTATTGAAGTATAAATGAAGGCAAATAGCCAGTATGGAGAAAGTATAACATGCTTTTGAACGAAACATATTGACCTTGTAATCAAAAACTACCAACATATATTTAAGCAATTGCGAAATCTGATATTCCCAGTATTTGACCTTACGTAGTAGATAATATATCAAAGGAAGAGCAGTTTGCATGCGTGATAGTATATCTAGTGCAATATTCGTTTATATGTACGATTAATGGTTGGTTTTGGGAAATTTGACAATTTTTGGCTGGTACATATGCATGTGCCGCATAATGATATCAAATATGGTGTCAGATAATTCTAATGAGGCGAAGACACAGATTATATCGATATCCGTCTTTGATACGCAAGTGGTTTACGGCACTCGCTGATGTTTGCCTTTTGTTCCGTTTTATGAAGAATGACTTGCGCGATGACTTGGATTAAAGTGAGGAAGAGTTGCGCAATTCGTCGACCTCACTATCTCGCCTGAGTCCATCTGAGTCCAGTGGCAAGACAAGTCGAGACAACTGGAGACGAATACAGGTACAGTGGATGACCAGGGCGCTCTACATGCCTTGCCGTGCTCATTACGTTCCACAAAGCTTCGCAGGTAAACGCCGTCTTGCCCGTTGAATCAGGAATGATTTCTTCCGCGCAGTCTGCCGAATCCTGTCTTCATATGCTGGGTAGGCATACCCTCTCCGTTTTATAAAATGTATGTCGCCGTTGAGGTGTTAATCTGGTATGACTCTCAGTCCCCCAAACATTGAACACGTTTTACATACAATATCGATGTTGTGATGCATACGGTTTTGGATATGGTATAGGTCTGCAGCTAGATGGTGAACCGGATTACAAGTGCCCTATACACACGACTGGTTCTTCTTTATTGGGGTCTTGAAACAGTAAACCACACATTATTGCACCAGGGGCTACCATGCTAGTGTACAAGTTTACGGAAAGAGCAGAGGATACAAGTCATACATTCAATGGATGTTTGATTCGGTTGTACTAAGTGCAGTCTCGCCCGTGTGTTGCCGAGGCCCATACCGGGGAGCAAAGAATAGTAAAACTGTTGCCTACCATGCACGTCGTAAGAGCCGACTAAGGAGGCTATGGTTCCGTCGCCCTGCTACTGAGTGAGTGCGTGGCGCGACACTGTGAGCTGTGAATTTCGCGTGGAATGGTTTTGCATTTGTCCGCGGTTGTTTTTCGCTAAAACTGAATGTTCGGAACGATGACGGCCGGCTGTTGCTGGATTGACTGGTTTGCCTTTTCGGTTCATAAGTGCATTTTTCAGGAGACTCCTGGGAGTCGTCGCTGTAGCTACGCAGTTCGTGCTTTGTGCGGCGCTTTCGGTGGGTCGCCCTGCAGAAAGAGACCGAGCCATATGTGGTAAAACCCCGGTCAGTGAACTCTTTCTGGTGACTGCCGTTTTCATCGACGATGAACTGTATTTTTCGTGGAGGACTTTTGTTTTGGCATTCTGGCGGCGGCATTATAAACAGTGTACCTGTGCGGGCTGTTGGCTTGCCGACACTCCTATCTATTCCATTGTTCGCATGGGGCAGTGAGGAGAATTTTGTGATATTCACTGGCACATGAACGGAGCAATATGGGGACGACCCTTTGTCGTGAAGTTGGAACCGCGACTAACTAACTAACTAAGTGCACTAAGTGCAGTCTGCTCAATATAGAGTAAAGGCATTTTTTTTTTATATTTTCAGTGCAGCCACACACACAATCTTTCTTTGTTGTTGGGTTTTCTCTCTCGCATTCACTCTCTCTCTCTCTCTCTCTCTCTCTCTCTCTCTCTCTCTCTCTCTCTCTCTCTCTCTCTCTGAGAGACAGATATGTGTATATTATATATATATATATATATAATATATATATATATATATATATATATATATATATATATATATATATGTGTGTTTGTGTGTTCGTGTGTATGTATGTTTGCGCGCGCGTGTGTGTGTCTCTCTCTCTCTCTCTCTCTCTCTCTCTCTCTCTCTCTCTCTCTCTCTCTCTCTCTCTCTCTCTCTCTCTCATGCGCACGCACGAGCAAAGGTCACATATACTCATTTTCTATTTACTTTGTAAAATGGGACATTTGTTGTGATGTTTTATGTATGATCAACACAGTTATATGGTTAAACATACTGAAATAAGACTTCGTGTGCTTGAGAATACTTGGAGTCTGAAAAAATGTATATTGAAAGATGTTAGTATGTATGAGAGCAGATAACTTACTGATAATTACAACCACCATCAGCAAGTAGTGTGCAGGTAATTGCAGCTCGCCATACACGCACTATTACCATATCTGTAGATGAATGCATTTGTTGTATTCACTCATTTAAACAATAGCACACAATGTGACGTGTCTTGTAAATACATATTGCTTTGTACAATATGATGTTTTTTGTAAAATATGACTAAGAACAAAGGATCGCTTCTCAGCCTTTTGGCTAAGATCAAAGTGTAGATTTTTCTGCACCTTATTTAGCCAGTGTGTAGCGGTGGTCATCCAAACTGCAAACTCAAATCACTGACAACTAACAATGGCAGACGGTTCTGGCTCGATCTCAAAATGGGCTGATAGGCACGTGCTGGGACTAAGAGGCCTGTAAAAGAAGATCAAAGTGGTGTATTAACTTTGTCTTGCCAGGGTCACCAGCATGGGGGGGGGGGGGGGGGTCATCCGAATGGCACAGGGGCGTGGAACCTCATGGGACGGCTCCGGTCCCTAGGATACTGCGAGAGCTTAAAAGAAAACGTACACAAATATCAAAGTGTAGATTTATCTGCACTTGGTCTGGACAGAACGCAGAGGTAAAACACGAATCACTGACCACTAACACTGGCAGACAAGCATTGGTGGACCACGATGGGCCAAAAGGCACATAGTAGGACCATGAGACCTTAATGTGAATGTGGCATGTAATAATGTCATCGATAGTAGTAGACGCATTTAACTCAGCATATATTGCATGTACTTCAATTGGCTCCAAATTCGCTTCAAATTTACTGAACTTCATTTCGTGTGATTGGTCTACTACTTCCTTAAATTAAATTAACTCCATTGCTAATATTTAATTTTAAAACTTTGACAAGTCTTTTCAGATAGTATGCCTACTGATATGTTGTAGAACTTTCAGTTTCGAGTCCATCTGAGACAATGAACTTGATATGACTTCTACCAATAATGATTTGAAGTTAATAATAATTTTAAAGTTAGATTGAACATATACACTTAGAGTCAATGGCATACACATATGTTCTTAGCAAATGTTCTTAGCAAATGCACAACATTTTTGAACAATTTCCTACTACGAACACAAATGGCAAGATCGAAGTGATGAGACCAAGTCAAGACAGAAACACGGAGCTGATCCACGACTCTGGTCATCGAGTGCGATGGCAAAACATGACTGCCCTCGCTTGTAGGCATAGCACATGATGGATGGATGGCCATTAAAACTTTTTAGAGCCATATTTGATATCATTATCAGGCACAAGCATATATGCTAGCCAAAAAATATAAGAAATATGGATTTCTGAAGGTGCACTAGAACGTTTATTTCACTGAATATATTATCCCCTAGGTAGACTACACTTCATTTGAGATATTATCTACCACATGAGGTCCCATACTGAACTTCTAAGACATGGCATTTACTTACATTCATCTTAGTAGATCTTAATCACAAATGCAGTATGTTTTATTAAATATTATGCGGAATGGTCTTTCTAGCTAAATAATTGCATTACATTGCCTTCATTTTTACTCCCAAAAATTAGTGTCCCTATCGCCCTTGTTGCTTGAAAACAGCATTTCAGTTTATGTCCCTTGATGCTATGATTTCATATAACACATATATCTATTTTATGTTTAAACCTATGAAACATTACAATGATCGAAACGAGATCCTCCTCCCCCTCCTCCTCCTCTTCCTCCTCCTCCTCCTCCTCCTCCTCCTCCTCCTCCTCCTCCTCTTCTTCTTCTTTCTCGTTCATCTCAGTTTTTTTTTTTTTGGGGGGGGGGGGGGGGGGGGGTTTCGGACGTGATTGCGTTTGGCCTGTTTACAGCAGAGCTACGTTTTTGCACCGTTAGGCCGACACTTCCGACTTCTGCGGGCATTTGTTCTCCTCCTCCTCCTCCTCCTCCTCCTCCTCCTCCTCCCCCTCCTCCTCTTCCTCCCCTCCTCATCTTCTTCTTCGTCTTATTCTTCTTCTTCTTTTTCTTCGTTCATCTGAGTTTTTTTTTTTTTTTCGGACGTGATTGCGTTGTGCCTGTTTACAGAAGAGCTACGTTTTTGCACCGTTAGGCGAACACTTCCGACTTCTGCGGGCATTTGTTGACTAGGTAACCTTCCCGCGGGTTTCTTGGGACGTTTGACTCTCACTGTTGTGGTGTCATCCCCCATCCAGCTGGCCCATTTAGAACAGCCAAAGATACCCTGGTCAGCCTTCAAGAGAAGGCTGGCGCAGACCATGGGCATTCTCCGCCATCCAAGGAGGCTTCCATAATTGCAGAGCCGACACACAGCGCTCTGGTACTGGGCTCACCCAAGGAATCGTCACGACCTGCATATGGCTGCTTAGCCTCACTCCCGTATATTGGGCCTTCCGTTCACCATAGGCTGTTCCTCCGGAAACCAGAATAATGCAGTCTGCAAATGACATCCACACAGTGAGCTTTTGATTCGGACTTTCCACGTAATGGAATTGCTATCCAAGCAATGTTCCATTTCATGCCTTTGGGACGCTTTTTTTTTACCGACATACCAGTGGTATGAGGTGTAGCAGTCTAAGTACTTCTTCATGCACCTTTAGATGTCAACCTGAATGTAGTTAAAGCAAGCTGCGGTCAACTTGAGCTTGTTGATATCTCCATAGAGCTTGTCCTCAAATGAAGCAGGTGTGGGTCAAAAGATCTTTCTCTGTTCTGCATACATTGGGCACTCCTGCAGCAAATGTTTAGCTGTCATTTTACCAGTTCCACAATTACATTCATCGGTATCTCCTATATTTAGTTTATTGAACAAGTGGTATGCCTGGTTGTTTCTGGATTTGAGGTTTTGAGATTGAGAACATCCCACTACTGGCAAGGCTGATCGTATTCCGGAATGAAACTTGAACCTTGTCCACGTCAGACTGGAAGCACTCGACTCGAGTTTCGCTGTCGTTTGAGTTGTCAGTAGTGCATTATGCGAATCACAGTATCAAGGGACATAAATAGAAGTTATGCTCCAGCAACAAGGGAGACAAAAACACTAATATTTTAGAGTATAAATGAAGGCTGTATAATGCAATTAGTTAGATGGAAAGACCGTATAGAATAATTTTTAATGAAATATATTGCACGTATTATTAGCAGCTACGATTATAAAGTTAAGTAATTACGGTGTCTTAGATTTCCATGTAACCTTACATGATAGATAATATTTCAAATGTAGTGCAGCCTACCTGCGGGATAATATATATGTTACAATAACCGTTTAATCGCACAGAGTCAGTAGTAAATTAAACAATATTTTTGTCTGGCACATATTCATGTGCCTGTTAAGGATATCACATACAGTCGTTGTGATGTTTAATGGCATGAAGAAACAAATGATATCGATATTTGTCTGTGACACACAAATGGATTACGACAGTTGTTGATATTTGCGTCAACGCAGCATATATGTTTCGCTCGCTTGCTTGTGTTCGTTGGCTTGAGCTCCAACGGGAAGTCCTGTATGTCGGATGACATATGTATGTCCTGTTGTCCAACATCAGTGTGATGTCATACAGGACCTGAGGTTTGCGTGAGTATCCTTTGTCCCATGTCTGGCTTATTGGTGTGCAGACTGGTGGTTCCTCGCCATACAGGCAGACACTCTCCGACTTCGGAGGAATCGGCGATCCTACTGACTTTAGCCAGGACCCCGAAGGGACCTGTTGCCCAGGACGCTCGACGAGGACGCGTCAATAGGTCTTGGCCAGTATATAACCCGGCCCTGGTGCCTTGGAAACACCTCTGCGTCCCAGCATATATGTTTGATCCTAGCAAAGACATCTATGTTCGATGTCTTACGTTTTCGTACAATTTCTGTATGTTCAGTGTCTTAAATTTGCGTACTATTTCTCTATGTTATCTTTCGTACATGTGCGTACTATTTCTCTAAGTTAGCTCTTTTACATGTTCGTACCATTGCTATATAAGTGTTAATAATAGCACTGAATTTAATAGTTATACCTATTTTTGAATATTGTCATACCATTTGCAATTACATTAATTTTTTTTTTATTTGCTGTGTGTAATTTCTTGGAAAGTTTACATTCAGTAGATTGACAGACCATTCAGCTGGTTGCTGAGGATGGAGACGGAGCGCTTATGGGAATGTCCCGAATGCTGTGATGTCGGTTCCTAGATCAATCAATCAATCAATCAATCAATGACATCAGTTATTAATAGACCTGTATCCTTCCTACATCGTGAAACATCACTTGTGGGAACAGCAGAACGCATCCAACGAAAGCATTTAGCGCGAATTAACGATTTGTGACACGGAAACATGACAAACTACCTAAAATCCATGACTATCGTTGACACATACCGTATGTGACATACGCAACTGCCAGTCGCCAATTTAGCAACGGATGCAACAGATCTATTATTAATGGCTCTCACGTGTTAGATAATATATCAACTACAGTGTAGTCTACCATGGGGAAAATATATGTAGTGCAATATCAGTTTACTTGCATGCAATTTCCAACGATCAAAGTTAATATTTTTGGCTGGCACATTTTTATGTGCCTATAATGATATCAAACATTGTCGTAGAGGAAAACAAATGATACATATGTTGGTCTTTGATACACATTCGGATTACGGCAGTCGTTAATGTTTGCCGTAACGATGAGGTTACGTTTAATCTTACCAAAGACAGTAGTTCTCGTTGAATAATCATATTGTCAACACTCCAACACCAACTGTAAAGCTGTGTTCAGAGACGGTGGAAAGAACGCAGGCAATGAATTACCTGGGGATACGGTTTGATCGAAGCCTTGCTTATAATGAGCACATAGACCAGGTAATAACAAAGGCCAAGCGGGGTTTGGCTGCGATGCGGATGATGGCGGCAGCAAACTGTGAGCAGCGCCATCTATGTCTTCTGTACGAGGGGCTGGTCATGTCTGTTTTTGAGTATGCAATGGCAATCGTGTCTCTCAGCCGTAAGCAGATAGAAAGGATGGGAAGGATACAGAATGAAGATATGCGCATTATTCTTGGATGTACAAGAGATACAGCATGCAGGGCGATGCGCTACCTTCATGATTTTCCAACCATTGAAGACAGAATACAAGTTTGCAGAGCACGCGCCTACCTCAGAATTAACGCAAACACACAACATCCACTGCATAGTGAAATTAGGAAGGTGAAGGGCAGCAGGCTAAAAAGAAGACGGTCGTGGATGGGTCAAACCGAAGACATTCTTCAACAGGTGTGCTCACTTGGGGACTTAGAACCTGGCGAGGAGTGGGTACAAGTGCCAACTTATTTCTGCACATCCTTTTCAGTTTGCATCCTACTAGATAGAATATGCAGACAAGAAAATCCGGCTGCTGTGGAGGCTGAAGTACAAGCGTTGATTTTCCAGAATTCGCTAGATGGTGATGTTGTCATCTACGCAGATGGGTCGGTCGTCCGACATGTGAGAAGCTCATGGGCCTTTACGGCTCGGGCCGGAGGGAGAATTGTGAAGGAGGACTCTGGTGCTTTCACCGAAACCACAAGTAGCCTGACTATGGAAGTCATGGCAGTACGTAAAGCAATAACATGGCTCGAGACACAGACATTCACTAGGGCGTGTTTCCTTAGCGACTAAATGAACATGATCAAGAGGATAGAGGAGGGATCGATCCGAAGAGAATGGTTGCTGCCTCTGGAGCGGTCTCGGCTGGCAAAGATTAGTTTCATCTTCGTGCCAGGGTATGCGGGAGTACAAGGAAATGAAAGGGCTGACAAGGTGAGGCTACGGTGGGGGGGGGGGGGGGGGCGGACGCGTCATGGACCAGGCTGACATTTTGAATGCTCTACGAGAAGTAAGACTTTTGCGTGAACCAAGTGATGACTGTGAATCTACAACCATTGCCAGACTGCGAGAACAGCAAATTAAAAGAGGGGTGGCCAAACAAGAACACTACGCAGGAAGCCAAAGAAGATTGATAAACGTATTTTAATCTCACGTGTGCCTCGCACAATGATGGTGTTTCGGGTTGTTATGTTCTTGAAAGTGCCACTCATATATTATCTTTGTCGATGTTTATCTGTGTCGATGTCGAAACATGTTTTACTAATACTATTCAGTTGCTACTACTAATGCGTTTACGGGAGTGATTTTTTACTTCAGTTAGTTTAGTCGGTTTAGTCGATGGATCAACATCATGGCACAGGGGTGTACCCATAAGTGCTCCGTTCTCCTCCTAACTTAAACCTGAGTTTGGAGAAACTCAACTGAGTGCACGAACTCCGTTGCACTGGTGAGGATCCTGAAATACTTTTGGTAGATTGTTAACTCAAATTTTGCCCGGGCAGCGCGTTAGGCTACTCTTTTTCGATTTCCAACCGCCAAGGGATCCTTTACGCGCGCAACAATACACATGGGTGTCCGATCTCATTACCCAGAGACCAGGGAAATTTTATTACTAGAAGTCCACGTGAATAAATACCGGTCCTCTGTATGGTTAGTATGAATGATTAGAGAAAAGGTCATCTATGATGGCAACTGTGTATGTAGAGTGAGAAAACAATAGAGGTAATTACGATGTGTTGATGCATACTGTTTTGGATATGGTGTAGGTCTGGGGCTAGATCGTGAACTAGATTCCAACTGCCCTCTACAAACGACAGTTTCGTCTCATAATGTCTACATAATGTCTGCAATAGCAACAGTGAATGCTCAAACTACACTAACACAGACTAGATTAATAAGTCAGGAAGAAACAACATAAAAAGCTCGTTATTCATTAAATGCTATAACTCCAGGGACAACTAATGTTCATACAAACTTTGAAGTTCCAAAACACCAAACACATGAATTTAAAATACAACATAAACAATGGTCACTTAAACGCCAACATAAAGGGAACTTAGACAGGAATAGTTGCCACAGCAACAAACAAAAAAAACAAAAACAGGAGAGCTCTGACATTACAATTATTAACCACATCTGCAACTTAAAAACAATATCTGATTATCTGTGTTACATAATCGATACATACATGAATCATAATGCATACGTAAGGGATACATGTTGATTTCCCCATTGTCATTATTCAGTGTGATTAAATATTCTATTGTTAAATGCAACAATCACTTTGTCATTGTGTCCAGTTGTGCGACTGCTCTCACAAAATATCAATTGATGTTTTATGGACTGACCACCTTCTATTGCAATATTCTCAGCCGGTTCTGACTGTCCACGTAGCACAGTATTGACGAATAAAATGCCTCCAAAGCAGTAGAGCTGTCACATACAGATCTTGACCACACAAGTGATGTAAGATTGTATCTGGTCTGCCCAGATATAAACACATTTAACTATTACATGCAGCACACCACACACACACACACACACACACACACACACACACACACACACACACTTACACACACACACACACACACCTGTCTTGTAGATCCATAAAGTGAATTTCATCACCCTTGTCCACTTCTAAAGAATTTAATTATTTGTATTTCCATGTGACCTAGGCTCAATTCTCCACTCCTAAAGTGTCCATGGGCGAATAAGGCTGCTGCACATCAACACCTCCAATATGCAAAGAACAAGTCTGCCACACATGATATTTTACAAACTAGTGCCAACCAGTGTTGCCTAAGCTCGCCCCAGTTAGTGTCCTACCCATTGTGACTGGTTAGCAGTTGTCCAGTCATCTTCTCTCTTACCCTTTTCCCCTGTGGTACACCGGTTATAAACCTCTCTTTATCATATCTCATGTGGCATAAATGATACGCATACACGTCATCGCAATAGGTGATAAGTAGCGTAATACCACCCACTTCTCATAATGTGCCAATAGCAATGCTTTATTTCAGATGGAATCTCAGTTACAGTGATTACACTAACTATAGCATAGTTACTTGCACAAGTAATTGGCTGCCGGAGGGTTATGCGATCGACTCAAATTATAGGTAGATTGTGTTTTCCAGTGATCATGGCTCCTGCGACTAAACTGAGTCTGATAATAGTATCCTATACTTTATAATTGACATATGCCTGGGTCATTGACAGTAAGGTGAGTGACCTGGCTACGAGTAGAACAATCAACCCTGAGAAATAATGGGGCGGTTGTGAGTGGATACCCCTAGGGCGGATGGGGCGAAAGACAGTTGAGTGTTGTGTGAAGTGAGGAGACTTTAAAGTCAGTGAGAGAAGAGACCGACTGCGGGTCAGGTCGTTTAAGAAAGTTGCGTTTTAGATACCGAAGGAGTCGGTAGTCCACGGAGAACTGTGTTGTGTGATTCTCCGAGCTGTGAAGGCAGGCCTAAAACCCTGAGTGGGTTGCATAGTTGAGCAGTGGCTCCGACCCAATGTGTGGGTTGTATTGTGGGAGATCCAGCCGTGGATAGTAGCTGGACTAAATGTCTTGTGAATTTGAGATTCAGCAGGCCGTGAGAAGCCAGTGATGTGTGCGTGTAGAGTTGTGAGGAATATATATATCTCTTCGGTGGATTACATTGTGTTCTGGATTTATAAACATGTTCCGTTTGTCCGTGTTATTTCTGTAATAAAGCATTATGTGCGCCAACTGAATCTTGTTTAATGACTGGTGAATGTGCACTGTGGGGGTGAGTTATATTGCAAGACAGTTAGATATATCCATTGACACACCATGAGTATCGTTACCTAGACAACGACCATCACACGACAATATCACGCAAAGATCATCAAGAACATTGAACTTATCATCAAGAACATTCGTGATAATCTGAGAGCTCGTCCGATCAAGAAACCCATTGCATTATAGAAATTGGTGTCATTCTGAGATATTTGTGGGCTCTTCGCTGAGAGAGGAGTTATTATCGTGTGATTGCGTTCCATCAAGCTAGACATCGTTGATTCAAGAGGGTAATGTGAACTCTTTTGTGTGGGTAAGACGCCACATCGGAAAAAAGAAAACTGTCAGCGCGCGCGGAAAAATATGCGGCAGAAATCACAAGCGAACAGACAGTTCACGTCAAGTTCACTACAGGTGAATTGTATACCAACCATATCGCTGAAGCGAGTGGGGGTGTCAGCGAATTAACGCAGCACAGATCAACCGGGAGAGTCCATTACGGTGACAGGCGTAGTCACTAAGTCACAAACAGCGCGTTGGTGAATACGCAGCACAAAAGTCTGCGCTTTGAGACGGGCTGGATATCTGCTGTCGGTGATAAAGACAGGATTGAAAATTCAAAGATACTGACAGGTGTGTGTGTGTGTGTGTGCTGAGGCAACGCACTGTGTTGTCGCAAGTTGACTGGTCAAGATTTGTCGACACAGTTAATAGGACGGGTGGAGACACCAGCGTCCAGGTACTGGGAAGTACATGTTTAGAAAACAGAGAAAATTGACATGTCCGAATCACCGGGAGGGGTGACAGGACGGGGGGAAATTGTGAGTTTCATCGGACAAATAGGGTCAGCGCTGTTTACGAGAACAGGTGACTGAAGGGGATAGTAACGGTACCCCTACCACAGCCGGGTGGGGCTGTCAAGGTTATGTTTTTACGGAGGAATTTTTCACTGAGAGTGATAAAGAGAAATTGAGGTGACATTGTGAGTTTGGGGTGGAAGGAGGAAAGGTACTCAGGAAAATTTCCACGGCCTAGTGTGGTCAAGATGACTCATTGTGAATGAACAAAACAAGGTTGTTTTGAAAGAAGCCAGACTTGATGTTTCGTCTTTGTTAAAGCCCTTTGTCATCATTATTATGTTATGAGCAAACATTTTAACGTGGCGTCATCGCAACCATGGTCGTATTTCTTTGCCAATAAGGATTTATATATAAAAATTTAAAGCGCTGGATATTTGGTGGCATTATTTTTTTTTGTTGTTGCTGAACTTTGCCTTTAAAAGTGAGTCTATCACATAAACGATACAGCGAAGCGCCATCTCCACAACGATAGTATAAAGACGTTTGGATTATTACTGTGGTGCCACCACGTCCAAGTAAAGTACAATAACATGACAGACTGTGTCGAGACAGAACATATTGGATAATCAATCATCATCTTCAATTTTGCGACAGTTGGAACTTATGCTCACCACGCGAATTCATTAACCACTCAACAAATCAATCAGTCATTTTGAAATCTAGGGTCGTAGACATTTCCAGCGGATTGCGAATAACTATTAAAACGAACAAAAACTTTTGTGACTGATTAATAAGAACTTGTGGCGGCGGATGAATAGGCACATATTTGTCGGCTAACCATTTGCACATTATTTTTTTTTTGCTCCCATCGTCATATTTATTGTTGTCGGGTGTTACGCTATTATTTGTATGTGGTCCAGTGTTTGTCAAGAGTAGGGGATTTTTGTGTTGTTTCTCGAAGGCCGGGAGACAGGGCGAAAAGTTATTTTCTGAGGTGCACCATATACAATTTCTGGGAAGAAAATCGAAAGGTCGATTTATTTGGTTCTGCATGGACGGTCCTGAATTATATAACGTGCCAATTTGTGTTTAACGTCAGATCTGTGTATAAATTGATGCTATAATTTTTTTTTCTCTTTCTTCTTTTCATTATATTTACATTTGATATTTGTTGTGTTCGGATATATGTTATTATTGTGATCTTTCGTCCTTTTCTGCTGTCTAGGGGTCTGTGTCAGTTATATATATATTATTACGCGCACTGTGGTCGTTTCACACAAGCTTGTGGTTGTTACTGTAGTTTATTTCTTTGTGATCACCGTCTCCTTGTACTTCGCTTGTGAGTCTAGCGTTTTATAGAAAACACTTAGTGTTATCATTCATTCGTTTTGTGTATGTATTTATATGTATGTTTAACAATATATCCAGAAATGTTTTGACAGCTATTGGATATATATGCGAGGGAGTATATGTAATACCCTCACCTCACTATTTAGTGCTTATAGAGTGACTAGGTGAGTACAGAGTGATATATTAGCACTAAAAATTTACGTACACATGGAGTGCTAGTGTACTTATTGGAGGGCACACAAAGACTAGTAGCAGAGTCGCCACATTTATAGTTGGCTGACAGACAGCAACGTGTCCACAAGAACAAGATGCCTACTTTAATGGAATATATTGAAGCAGGTGAACGAATAGGCCTGAAGGGTAAAGAGCTACAGGAGTATGCAGAAGCAAAAGAACAAAAACAGATGGAAAGAGAGGAGAGGCATAATGAACGCGAGGCAAAACGCCTACAGGAAGAAAAGGTAGCTGAAACCAAGCGTCTACAGGAAGAGTAAGATACACAAGTAAAATTAGCTGAAATAGAAAAAAAAACGTCTACATGAAGTAAAGTTAGCTGAAATGGAAAACAAGTGTTTACAGGAAGAGAAAGAGACACAAATGAAAATGGAAATTGAGAAAGAGAAGATCAAGTGTCAGATGCAAACTTTAATTGAGTTAAGAAAACTAGAACTATCTTCGAAGGGTAAAAGTGAGGAAAGCAGAAGACCGTCACAGTCGTCACAGAGATTAAAACTGCCATATTTTACAGACCGGGACCAACTTGAAAATTATTTGGCCAGGTTCGAGGCATCAGCCAAAGCGTTAGGTATTCCAGAGAAAGAGTCTGCGATGCGACTTGGCGAGTTTCTTACGGGTAAGGCTCTAGATACAATGTTTAATTTACCTGTGGAAGAAAGAAACAACTACACTATTTTGAGTCAACGTCTCCTCACAAATTTCCAACTCACTGAGCATGGATACAGAACAAAGTTTAGATAGTTAGGGCCAGAGACAAATCAAGATTTCACAGATGTTGTAACACAGTAAAGAATATATTTAACAAATGGATGGAGCTCGCAGAAGTATGGAAAGATTTTAATAAATTAGTAGATCTAATGTTAAGAGACAAGGTAGTATCTGCATGCAATTCAAACTTAGTAGCTTTCTTTGAGGAACGTAAGCCAAAGGACATAGACACAATGTCACAGTTAGGGCAAAACTACATGACTTCACATCCAAACAGTTCTAATTGGTAAACTAATGAGTGAGGAAATAGTCTGTGCAGCGTACACTAAACAGGACCAGAATCCAGTTATTAGACCAAGATCGAAAAGTGTGGATTCAGCACAGAAGTATGAACAACAAGAGTCTCAAGATAATGGTTTCCGTGGCAACCATGTTGGTAGAGCAGGACGGTACCCATACAAAAGGGGGAATTTCCAGAGACGTCCAAATAGTTATGCCGGATGCTGGAATTGTGGGAGCTGGAGACATAAGGCAGCACAATGTGATACACAACCATCCAGTGAGCCAACAAGTAACGCAAGGAAGGAAATCATTTGTTTTAAATGTGGAAAGAAGGGGCACGTCAGCTATCATTGTACGACGAGGGAAACAGAGCATGCTAATGCAGCACAAGTGATAGAGACAATTAATAATGAAAGTTGTAGTGGATGCAAACCTCTTTTTGATCAAAACAGTGATCCGGTTTTAGTGTGTGGTCATACAGTGAAAGCAGGATCAGCAGTCCATGCAGGTGGAAGCATGAAGATGCATCATGGTTTCGTTAATGGTAGGCCAGCATTAACAATTAGAGATTCAGGGTGTACGTCTATAGGTGTTAGAAAAAGTTTAGTGAACCCCTCGGAGTACACAGGCGAAAAGATTAGATGCATTACATTTAATGGGACAGTAGAATTCTACCCATTAGCCGTGATAGCAGTAAAAACACCATATATCACAGGAAGAGTGGTAGCGTGTGTTTTGGATGCACCAGTGGCGGATTTGGTCATAGGAAATGTAGCAGGAGTTAAAGATTGTACAGAAGAAGAAGTAATTTATTGGGATCAGATACATAGTGTAAGTGGTAGCGAGGTAGGTACCAAAAGAAAACCTAAATTAGAGAGTATAGCTGAAGAGAAAGAGACACTTGAAGTAGACACAGAGGACAGGGATAGGACAGCTGATCAGGTGAAAATGGATCTCAAATATAGCTGTAGGGAATCCCAGAGACAAGAGACTACTCTCGACAAATGTGTCCAAGTATGTAGTAAAGTGAGACATAGACAATCAAAGAAGGGTAGATGGTGCTTTGGAATGAATAATAATGTTCTCACTCGCAGGTTTTCAGATGGCGGAACTGCATGTGGGCAAAGAGTAGTATCCGTAGCACGTAGAAACCGATATACTAGATCAGCTCAGGATAGAGTATGTGCAGGGCACATAGGAGTAAGGCGGAATCAGCATAGAGCAGGATGCCAGGTATATTGGCCAGGATTTAATAAAGAGGTCAGACTAAACAGAGACTCCAGTGTAACAGTACAATATGCAGATAGCAATGTTAACGCAGTTCAAAAGAGTGTTAACGACATCACTGAACCAGGGTTAGGATTAGCAAACAGATGTGTTAAAGATATAGGAAACATGAGGTATGGGTATATGAAGGGTAGACACAGCATCGACAGGAATCATAGGTGGAGGTTTGAGGCAAGAAAAGAACCACCTGATATAGGGTCGGTACACAAATAGCTTGTGTCTTTTTGAGGATGTTAATAGACCTGCCCATACACAGATATGATGTTTCCTATGATGTATTATTATTTTGTGATGTATTAGTTCATGCATTGGTACACAAGATAGAAAGTTGGATGTATTGATGTGTGGGGAATAGGAGAGTGTACTATGAGCATTTGATGTATTATTTAGTGTGGTAGCTAGAGTAAGGTGGAGCCATACTTAGGACTACCCAGGCAATATGTCTGGGTCACATATTTGATAAGTATTAGTCTCCCAACATTTGAAAACGATGTTTTCTTTTAAGGGTGGGATAATGACATATGCCTGGGTCATTGACAGTAAGGTGAGTGACCTGGCTACGAGTTGAACAATCAACCCTGAGAAATAATGGGGCGGTTGTGAGTGGATACCCCTAGGGCGGATAGGGCGAAAGACAGTTGAGTGTTGTGTGAAGTGAGGAGACTTGAAAGTCAGTGAGAGAAGAGACCGACTGCAGGTCAGGTCGTTTAAGAGAGTGGAGTTTTTAGATACCGAAGGAGTCGGTAGTCCACGGAGATCTGTGTTGTGTGATTCTCCGAGCTGTGAAGGCAGGCCTAAAACCCTGAGTGGGTTGCATAGTTGAGCAGTGGCTTCGACCCAATGTGTGGGTTGTATTGTGAAAGATCCAGCCGTGGATAGTAGCTGGACTAAATGTCTTGTGAATTTGAGATTCAGCAGGCCGTGAGAAGCCAGTGATGTGTGCGTGTAGAGTTGTGAGGAATATATATATATATCTTCAGTGGATTACATTGTGTTCTGGATTTATAAACATGTTCCGTTTGTCCGTGTTATTTCTGTAATAAAGGATTATGTGCGCCAACTGAATCTTGTTTAATGACTGGTGAATGTGCACTGCGGGGGTGAGTTATATTGCAAGACAGTTAGATATCTCCATTGACACACCATGAGTATCGTTACCTAGACAACGACCATCACACGACAATATCACGCAAAGATCATCAAGAACATTGAACTTATCATCAAGAACGATGTGTGACAATAATGTTATTGTTCAAATCTATATTAATATAGTGTACCCTATATTATCAATGCCTCATTTAGAACAATTCATTTGTTTCTCGCGATGTAATGTTCGATACGACCTTTTACTATAACGAAACATTGGCAAATGGATGGGTATCCTTAAAGTGTCAATTACGTTGCTGGTTTTTATTTGACTAATTTAGACTAATTGAATTCAGTGGTTGCCTTCACTATGTTAACTCTGTGGTTTTTACCATCTCTCCATATCACTGTTGCTCTATTCATATTTCTTGCAACTTGAAGTTAAATGACAGTTTCTTAACGTTTTCTGTCACTTTCTACTTTCTACTTCCATGTCTCTTTCTGTAAAGATTTATTTGTTCTCTCTGGCACTATATTTGTTTCTGTTTCTTTCTTCTATCCCTTCCTGTCACTCTGTATCTCTCCTTACCACCATGTTAACGGCTGCCTTTGGTTTCTAAAGCACTTATCATCGACACATAGAAGAAGGACTGCGAGGATATAGTGCAGGCATTAGATGAAGGATTGTGCACGTAGACACATCTCTTGAAGCATGTGTTCGATCACCGAAAGCTGTGTAATGTATGTAATTAGTTTAAGGAAATCATAGCATGATTTATAAGGAAACATATTGCACTTATGATCATGCTTTACCAAAATAGATTTAAGTAATTGCGATATCTCAGTTTTCCAGTATGTGACAACTCGTGGTAGATAATATCTCAATTGCAGTGCAGTCTACCTACGGGATAATGTATCTATTACAATATCCGTTTAATTGTAAGGAACACTCATATGTACCGTTTAATATTGTTTGGCTGGCACAATGTGGATGTGCATTATAAACATATCCCATATTGTCCTAGACATGATTACTGGCCCGAAGAAAGAGATGCTATTGATGCCCGTCTTTGATACATGAGTGAATTATGGCAGTCGCTGATGTTTGCCTTAACGCTGCAATTATGTTTCACCCTAGCCGTGAGTAATGCAGCTGCGCGAAATTCGGTGTCTTGCCGGGGCCCATAAGGGAAACAAAGAATAGCAACACTTTAGCCTACCATGCATGTCGTAAGAGGCGACTAAGGAGGCTTGATGGTTCCGTCGCCCTGCTACTGAGTGAGTGCGTGGCGCGACACTGTGAGCTGTGAGTTTCGTGTGAAGTGCTTTTGAATCTGCCCAAGTTTTTATTTTTGGAACGTGACTGCATGTTCGGAGCGATGGCAGGTGGCTATGTCCCAGAGTTGACCAGTTTTTGCCTTATGCAGGCTGCTGGGCTTCTGGTTGACTGCCACTGCCGTCAGCGATGAACTGTATGATCGTGGACTGTGTAGGTGAACATCTAGGAAACATCCAGATAGGAAAATGACTGCCGATTCCATCAGAGATGTATTGGGTGTTTCGTGGGGGACTGGTGTGTTGACATTCTGGTGGCGGCATTATGCACAGTGTATCTGTGCAGGCTGTTGTTTGTTTAGACTCCTGTCTTTTCCATTTTTCACATTGGGCAGTGGGGAGCTTTTTGTGTGATATTCACTGGCACAGGAAAGGAGCATAATGGGGACGACCCGTTGCTGTGAAGTTGGAACTGCGACTAACTAACTAATTAACTAACTTCTTAGGGTATGTCGCTCAAAGAGCATTGGCAAACTGCTGAGTATAATCTTGCCTAGTACATCAACAAGAGCTGGAAAACGCTGATGTTGATTGCAACTTCATGTGAGTGATATACAACAACACCAACAACAACAACAACAACAAAAGCAAAGACAAGTCTGCGTTTAAGGTATTCAGTTGCATGGAGAACCATGACCGCGGATGCCCTTTGAAGGTTTCCATTCGAGATAGCCGCAGGCAAAGGGAACCTCTACCTAATATATTACACGGATACAGTAAATTCTGTGTATTTGTTGAGAAAGTTAATGGTAGCGCTCCATAGAACTAAACAGAGATCTGCATCTTAACTTCATTGACTGTACACAGCGATATTGTAAGACACGTCGACTTGATAAAGATGCGATGCATTTCTACACATTAGTGGGAAAAACCTCAGAAATAAAGAGACCTTTAAAAAACCATATATCGAAAATAACAAGCTGATGTAAAGATTGATAATGAAGTTGTTCAATATCAGCCTATTAAGAGAGGTGTGTCGCAGGGATATATATTGACTGCAGACAACGAACAAGGTCTGCAACATTTAGTACATGCGGTTATTGTGAACAGTTAATAACTAGGATTGTAATTAAATTGTAAGAAGACAGATATTCTGTTAATTCCTAAGAAGAACCATCTACCACAATGTAATATACGGGCAAATAGTAATATCCGTTTTAGACGTGGTTCGGCATAACTATCTCGGAACATGTATCTTATGGGATGTGCTTTTAAGAGATTACAGCAAGAATTTATGTGACAAGGGTAGCCTTTTGCAAGATGGAAGACATACTGACCAATATAGAGATATCAACTGCAACGAGGAAATAGTAATAATTGTTGAAGTGCTAGATATAACCTCTACGTGTGTATGGCTGTGAAACGTGGGAAGTGATTAGAGAAGCCGAAAACATCTAATGGTAGGTGAAATCTGGTTTCTGAGGAAAAGGGAAAGAATATCATGGTAAGCCAGACAACACAATAAAACAAACAAAAACCGTTAACTAATTAGAGAAATTAGACATTTGCAGTCCAGTATTGTGGACAAACTACGAGAAGAAATAAAATAAAGAACTTGGTTACAATTGGCAAGTTTAAAAGAAAAAGAACAAGTGGAAGGCAGAGCATCACAAATCTGGATGGCATTTTCATGTGACAAAAACACAAAGCTGATCCATGACTCTGGTGATCGTATGGGATGGCGAAACATAAAACCCACGTTTATCGGCATGTCATCTGAGAATGACGATTACTCGAGACACCTTGGCAACGACCACAACGCCTGCAGCTTATTTGTAGAGCAGAAAACACACGTACAATGGATAGACTTGAAATAATGTGCAGTAATGTTCACTAGTCGCCACCGGTTTTCTGTGTACTATCCGCTTTTCTTGCGTTAGGAATATTGCAACTAGATTCGATCATTGTAATTCTTCATATATTAAAAAAATGCAAAGATCGGTATAATGGAGAAACATTGTCTCAAGGGACATAAATAAAATTGATGTTTTTATTCAACAAGGGAGACAAAAACGAAAACACTGTATTGGCGTATAAATGAAAGTTGTGTATGCATATAGTTAGAGTGAAAACAAAATAGCGTGATTTCTATTGAAAGATATTGTCCTTGTGATCAATAGCTGCAACATTAATTTGATTACTTATGATTTCTTAGTTTTCCAGTATGTGACCACACACGGTAGCTAATATCTCAAACAAAGTGCAGTCTACCTATTGGATAATAAATTAATTTCAGTATCCATTTAATGTTTGCCGGTTTTCACTTGTACTTGTTACTATTTTTAGCTGGCACATGTGCATGTGCCTCAAAATCATATCAAATATGGTCGTACAGATTATTAATGGCCGAAGGTACATATACTATCGATGTCCATCTTTGATACAAGTGTGGATTACAGCAGATGTTGATGGTTGCCTTAACGCTACAGTTTTGTTTCACCCTAGCAAAGACATGTTACCATTTGAAGTGTCCAGCTGCAATGACTGACCCTCAGTCGCCATATATTTAACGTGTTTTAGCTTAATGTTCATTCTAATACGGGAATTTGGTGACAAAACGCATTCTTGTCTTGCCCCTTACTTGGTCTGTTCATCATTGTCCATTGTATGGAGGATTAGAGAAAAAGCCGCAAAGGATGCCAACTTTGTGAGTGCAATGAGCATACAAGTGACGTAACTACCATGCTTTGATGCATACCGTTTTGGATACAGTGTAGGTCTGAAGCTAGATCGTGAACTAGATTACAACTGCCCAATGTAAACAATACGTTCTTCTTCGTGGGGATCTTAGAACTCTGAACCACACATTATAGGACAAGAGGCTACCATGTTTATGTACCATTTTACCGGAAAGAGCAGCAGATACAAACGATATATTCATTGGAAGTTTGATTCTGTTGTACTTAGTGCAGTCTGTTCAATACAGATTACTACATAAAAAAAAAAAACAACAACCTGGGAACATGCAGCTACATTCACAATCTTTCTGCGGTTTAGGGTTTTATTTCTCTCTCTCTCTCTCTCTCTCTCTCTCTCTCTCTCTCTCTCTCTCTCTCTCTCTCTCTCTCCCCCTCTCTCTCTCTCTCTCTCTCTCTCTCTCTCATTCTCTCTGTCTCTCTTTCAATTTCTATCTCTCAATTCTCTCTCTCTCTCTCTCTCTCTCTCTCTCTCTCTCTCTCTCTCTCTCTCTCTCTCTCACTCTATCTCTCTTTTTCTAACGCACACGCACTAGCCGAGGGTGATACCAATTTGTTTTGTATTTACTTTGTAAAATGGGACGCTTGTTGACCTACTACTACTATTAAAACTACTACTACTACTACTACTACTACTACTACTACTACTACTACTACTACTACTACTACTACTACTACTACTACTACTACTACTACTACTACTACTACTACTACTACTACAACTACTACTACTACCACCACTACTACTACTACTACTACTACTACTACTACTACTACTACTACTACTACTACTACTACTACTACTACTACTACTACTACCTACGGACTATTACTAATACTTATACTACTACTCTTACTACTATTACTACTACTATTACTAACACTGCTACTATTACTACTACTTTTACTTTTACTACTACTAAAACTACTACTAGTATTACTTCTTACTCTACTGCGAATATTACTGCTATTACTTCTAGTACGACTACTACTACTCTGAGAGATAGACTAATCTTATTTATGCAAAGGACTCTTGGGCAAGATAGGTTTTCTATCACACAAAGATGTCATTATTCAAGCCTACACTAGATACACCTAAAATCGAAATAACGCGGGTAACGATACCCACGCAATCACGCCCCACTTACCGGCACCACCCAGCTACTATTGATTACAACACACCCCACCAACGGCTTACCAATCATCTTATGATAGTAACACAAATGTTCACATAATACACTCAACTACGTACGAATTGAGGGGTCACTGTTTAAGACGATGCCACATTTTGTAGCATGAATTGAATGGTCATACAACAGTTATATGCCCTTTAATTTAGGCTCGACTGTGTGACGACAACAGTCTATGAGCCGGACTAGTTCAGTAGTCTCATATAGGGAAAAATCTTTTCCATGTGTCTGGCTCAGGGCTACAAATTTGGTTGCATTTCTACTCAAGTCCACTGTAACAAGCTATGTGGAGGGTCCCAAATAGCCCGGTCACAATATTTCAAATATCTTCTATAGCCCTGGCTGGGATAGGTCTTTACCTGCCAACCCTCCTCCCGTTTTCCCTGGACACACTGTCACGCTTCCTTTCGACCTAGGGACCTATTTCCTGCAGGGTTCTTCTGGCTGACGCATAAATAACATGGCAGTCGTCAGAACAACTTGGAAGTAATTTTATTAACCTAATCAAGAACAGCACAGGAACACATAAAGGCAGATAAACAGATAGATCTACACAGACACTACACTGATAAAGTTCCGACACAGAGCCTCAAGTCGCCACAGTCACAGATCCAGCTTCAGATACTGTCTGATCTGTCCACACACTTCTCACCAAAGATGTCCGAATCTCCTTCCTTCTCCAGCAAATGGGTGTAGGTTTAACCGGCTTTTGTAGAATCCAAGTGACTGGTGTGTTGAGGACTTCTGTTCATTGTCATCTGATTTAGTTCGGCACTAGGTCTTCACTGACGTATGAAAAGCTTTAGTGTTGCCGATAAGGTGAAGTGTTTGTGAAGGATAATGGATGGGTCCTTTTAATGTCCGGGATAAAATGGGTATGCCAGAAAATCACTCTTAGGCTCCCTCCAGACAACAACTGCTCTCAGGCGTATGTTATTAAACAAAACCGGCAATGCACCAGTCATACAAAATGTCCTTGCCTCAAGACCTGCACCTTGCCTCTGTCTCAGAGTTAAGCACACCAAACCTTGAGTTGGCCTCGTTGGACATATTGGCGTTAGCCTAGAAGCACTGGTGATAATGTCCCTTAGAAGACATAGTCACTTCCCATAGAAGAGGACCCTGTAAATGATAAACCAAACCTGAGCGACTGGGCTGACTCATGTATCACACAAATACACTATATTTAATACCTGAATTACTAGGCCTGACCTGTCAGGTAGCCCCTGGATTGGCCACGTCCGGGCTTGAGTAGACCTCCAGCTGGACGAAGTCCGGTTGTCTTTTTGGCCACAAGACACACCCTCCACACTCATACCAAGCCTTTATTATGATTGGGCACATTCATTCCCATGCTTCCCTCTCACTTGCAAACCATGCCTTTCTCACCCGCAAGATCTTGTGGTGTGGTGCGCCCAGTAATCTGTGTGTTACATCTCATTACCTAATAGTATAGTAATGGGGTTGTATGGCACGCCGTGTAGTTCCCCACTCCCTGCAAGAATAGGAAAGAAGATACTACCCCCTCCCGGCTCTGCTCTTGTTTGAGCTGTCGCCGCAATGTACCAGCAGTGCCCCACAGAACACATAGATTTAGCGGAATGCAGGTTCTCTAAATGAGATAAAGAAGTCCATTATCTTCCCTACATCATCCTATCTAGTAACAGATGAAAGAGATAGTCCTGTGAATAGCCTCTTCTGGCTCAAGAAGATAGATCAGAGATTGGTGTACCCCATCCCCAAGAATACCATAGCCATCCACTGAGTATATACAACAGAAAGATGACAATCTGTCCAATTCAAGCCGTAGACAGAAAGATGGCAACAGCTCATCTGACGCCAAGAACAAATGAAATCCTCTTGGGAGATATATGGTTCAGATTCACTTCCCCGGCTATGCCAAGGACAAGACGCGCAGCCAGATCGGCTAACGGTCACCCAACTCGTCATTGGTTATGATTGGCCTTTCGCCAATTCATCTTCCCCTTCAACACATTGTATATTTATAACTCCATGTTTGGCTGGAGTACCCACAACCCAAGCCCTACCTTTCTTCCCCACTTCAGTAGGATGTTGCATCTCTGTCCCAATCTTCAAATCGACTTGACAAGATGCCACTATCCAACGATAGGTGTGTACACGGCCATGAATTGCTTAGCAGCCGCACCAGCGCACATTTGGCGCAGGGAGCTCCATCGGGTTTACCCGATGTGAAAGACATTGGCTACTTGCTCCATGTAAAGATTGTGATAGGAAGATAACCCAAAGAACCATCTTTCATGGAGATTTGAGAGAACAAGAGAACTGAGAGCTTCCGAAAGCCGTTCCCCCCTGTCTACCCAAAATAAAAGAATGCATAAGGACATGGACCACTGGCGTTTCGCTACATAGGCCCCCTCTTAAGAAAGTCGAACCCTACGAACTTTCTACTGTCAGTGGTTCTGTTCGAATGACCCCACCCTCACATTCAACCATAGGATGCCGTGATAGGAAATCTGCTCCCACATTCTCCCTTCCGGGGATATATTCGACCGTGAACTGATACGGTTGTAGCAGCAATGACCATCTCATCAACCTCGCGTTCAGTTTCTTAGAAGTTGCCAAGAACGTCAGAGGTTGATGGTCGGACTGCACTTTGAACTGGACTCCATACAGATAAGGTTGAAATTTCTGTACCGCCCACACTAGAGCTAGACATTCCCGTTCGACGGTGGAATAATTCCGTTCGGCGGGTAACAGTTTTCTACTGGCATACGCCACCGGACACAACACCGAAGGATTATCTCGCCCTTCCTGCAACAGAGTTGCTCCAATCCCTATGTTACTCGCGTCGGTTCTCAGAACAAACGTTTTCTCCAAATTCGGGAGTTGCAGGACTGGCCTATCCACCAACGCCTGTTTCAACTTCCCATAAGCCTCTTCACAGCTCGGGGTCCAGACTATAAGATCTGGTGATCCTTTTTTCAGGGTCTCGGTTAACGGCGCCCCAATTTCGTTGAACTTTGGAATGAATTTCTGGTAAAACCCACACAGAGACAAGAAAGACCTAACATCCTTTTTGGATTTAGGACGGGGTGCGAGACGGACCTTCTCAATATTCTTTTCTTCCGGTACCAGTCCCCCTGGGGTAATAGTGTGTCCCAGAAATTCCAAGGATTGATATCCAATCATGCATTTGGCTGGACGGGCGGTTAACCC